>JAVGVS010002374.1:0-11812 GCA_032718565.1 Distichodus sexfasciatus
AAAGCATTCAAATTGAACATTCTAAATATACCTTTCAACAAGATGGATGCTAACAAGAACACCCTCGCCTGTGAACACCCCGACTGGGAAACGGATGAAATCAACTGGCAGTGAAAATATGGCAGACGCCATTTCGCTAGCACTGACGAAGCAACAAACTATGTTGGAAGAAGCTGTCCAGAACGCAGTGCATATCGCGATGAAAGATGTGACGCAGAGCATACAGTCTTTAACTGCGGAATTTCAATCACAGACGGCAGTCGTGCGCGGGCTTATCGACAATGTGGACTATGTTCAACGTGAGACGAGAGGCCTGAAACAAGATGTCGTTGGCTGCAAATCGGATGTATCTAAGCTTCAAATAAAGCTGGCAGAATTGGAAGATCGAGAAAGACGCAATAACGTTCGAATTGTTGGTCTTTCACCGAACCGTGAGGGAGGTGACGAAATAAGCTTTCTCCAAGAAATGCTTCCAAAGTGGATCCCCCTCTCTCAAACAAGCCGATAGAGATCGAACGAGCCCACCGCATCTATG
Source organism: Distichodus sexfasciatus (assembly GCA_032718565.1). Taxonomy (NCBI): domain Eukaryota; kingdom Metazoa; phylum Chordata; class Actinopteri; order Characiformes; family Distichodontidae; genus Distichodus; species Distichodus sexfasciatus. The sequence goes on from JAVGVS010002374.1 coordinate 536, forward strand.
GTCGGCAGAGGTCCACGAAGACGGGTCACACTATGATCTTTAAAGTGCTGAGATATCAAGACCGTCAGGCTATCTTAGACGGAGCCAGAGAGGTGAGCAAGAGGGGACCAATTCTGGATGGTAAGAATAGGCGCTCACACCTCGCAAAAACGGAGAAGCTTTGCTGATACACGAAAGGAGTTGCGAGCAGCAGGAATCCAATCTTTTCTGATTTACCCAGCCATCCTGTGCGTTATGCACAACGGGGAGAAGCGGTCCTTTTCTTCGTCACAAGAAGCAGAGGAGTTCCGACTGCAGATCGCCGATACTTCGTGTGCAAGAAGGCAGCTGACTTTCGCCGATGTCAATCCATACGAGATGGACACGAATCGCCCTGATAATTAACCAGCTATCATCACTGGTAGGTCTTCGTGGAACTTTGTGATTTAGGACAATTCACATTACTTTGGATAAACCTGCCAATGGGATAAAATGCTGCTTCATCTTTAGGATCGTTACGTGACTGTTCTTGAGTTCAGTATAGCGTTCAGGACTGCTTTCCTTGTTCCTAACGGACACCACCTAGTTTTGAAATATTTAACGCAGAACGGGGTGCTTTCAGTTGAAAGTGTATTTAATAATTCTGTTATTCCTGTTCAATTTTGTTTTTTGTTTTTTATGTTTAGACATGGGAGGGAGCAGGTGGGTTTCAGATCAGTGGGACGTATGATACTGTCACGGTTCCGATACACAAGAGGGGGAATAGCCAGTGGTCGGGGGGATGGGGGAGGGGAGAGCTTCGTCCAGCCATGTATTTCTTCCTTTATGTTAATAACAAAAGGTGCAATCAAAGAAGTCATGTCTAAAACAATTTATTATTTGACCTTCAATATAGTTAAAGTTTACAGTCTCTTTGACAATGGTTAATGTTTCAATTTTATCTGTTAACGTCAGAGGTTTAAATTGTCCTATAAAAAGAACAAAGTTTTTGGACAATTTGCGCAGACATTGCGTAGATGTCGCTTTAGTCCAAGAATCTCATCTAAAAGCAACTGATGTTCCTCGTATGCAAAATAAATTTTATAAAGTCATTGTCGCGTCCAGTGACGGCACAAAAACAAAGGGGTCTCTTATACTTATTAAACGAAACCTTCCTTTTGTTATTGAAAAATGTAGTAATGATAAATCTGGCAGGTTGAGCTATTTCTGTACAAGCATTCAAAGTAAGAAAATAGCTTTTATTTCCGTCTATGCCCCAGCAGTTTTTGATGCAAACTTTTTTTTCAGGTGTTAACAAATCAGTTGCTGCTGTTAAATGAGTATGCACTCATCATAGGAGGAGACATGAATGCACTTGTAGATTTGATGCTTGATAAATCCACCAATATATTTACCAAATCACAAGAGATAACACCAGCAAATTTTAAGTCTTTTTTGCAAACCTTTAATCTCATAGATGTAGGGCGTGTTCAAAACGGTTAGAGATTATACCTTCTTTTCTTCGCGGCATCAGACACATTCTAGATTAGATTATATTCTATGTTCTCGTGAATTTAGGATGTGTTTTGAGAGTATTGCAATCCTGCCAGCTGTAATATCTGACCACAATCCACTGCTGACAAAGTTTATTTATTGCTCACGATAGATCCCCGAGATGGGAATTTAACACAACTCTTTCACAAGATTCTGGGTTTCTAATAGATTTTATAAAAAAGTTGAAAGACTTTTTAAACATTAACCTTAATAGTGTGGATAATCACATGATGGTATGGATGGCTACAAAAGGCTTTATTAGAGATTTCGCTATCTCTCTTTCATCTCATTTAAATAAAGTAAGAAAAGCACAAATTGAGGAATTAGAACAAATTTGCTTCTCCCAAGAAATAGAGTTGAAGAAGAATTTCTCAAAATCTGTTGAAAGTGAATTAAAGAGTTCCAGGTCCAAGTTAAATGATCTGCTTTGAAGAAAGGCGGAATTTATTATGCATAGAGTTCGGCAGAATTATTATTTTAATGGGCCAAGGCCCAGCAAGTTATTGGCTTTACAACTTAGACAGAGTGAAGCTAGGGCTATTATTGATACCATTTATTCACCTCCAAAAGGCCTAATAATTAATCTGAGGGAGATAAACAACACTTTTGCTGAACACTTTAAAGATTTATATTAGCCTAAAGATAGTATAGATATGGCTGAGTGTGATGATTTTTTACATGACATTGATCTACCACATTTAACACAAAGTGAATCTCAGTAAATGAGCCAACCTATAACACTTGAGGAGCACTTTGAAAAGCAAATGAATACAGCTCTAATCTCCTTAATTCCAAAAAAAGATAAAGATCATACTAAATGTTGAAATTTTAGGCCAATTTCATTAATCCGATTTAAAAGTATATGCTAGGGTTTTAGCTATACGTCTTGAAAAACATCCACATCGTTCGGCTGCAGAAAATATTTGTCGGTTGCTACATGTAGTTAATGAAAGTAAAGATAAAAATTAGCCCTGTGCAGTTTTGTCCTTAGATGCGGATAAAGCTTTTGATAGATTAAATTGGGATTATTTATGGAGGGTGCTAGGTAAATTTGGGTTTGATGAGAAATGTATTAATATGGTACGAATAATTTATAACAATCCATCAGCAATTATAGCAACAAACGGCTTACATTCCCAATCATTTGATATCTTGAGAGGAACGAGGCAAGGATGCCCCCTTTCACCAATGTTATTTGCATTATCCCTCGAACCTCTACCTCAAAAAATAAGACAAGATCAGATTTGCTCCATTTCAATTAGAGGTACCCAGCATGCAATATCTCTTTATGCAGATGACATTTTACTGTATTTCTCAGATTTTAGCGCAATCCAAAATATACTTGAAACATTTAATGGTTTTGGAAAATTTTCTGGATATAAGATCAATTGGTCCAAATCATCTCTTCTACCATTAAATAAAAAAGCTCAGAGCACTCAGATAACAACAGCTATCCCAATCACGAATCAAATAATTTACCTAGGGATTTTTGTACAGGCTTCTCTAAAAGAAATTGTACATATAAATTATGATAAAGTTTTTCAAAAGCTCAAAAGAGATATTGACAGATGGAGGACACTTCCTGCATCACTGCAGTCTAGAGTCTCAACTGTGAAGATAAATATATTACCTAGGGTTAATTTTCTTAGTGCCATGATTCCGTTGCCACCTCTTTAAAATGGTGGACTCTTTAATTCTTTAATTTAACTTTTTTCTGGAATGGCAAACAACCAAAGTTAAAGTTGTCTACATTGCAACGTACTAAAATGGAGGGAGGTCTCTCCCTTCCTGATTTTGAGCTATATCATAAAGCATTCCAACTGCGTGCAGTCAAGATATGGTTCGACTATGATTTCCACACCTTGCAAAGAAATAGAAGCAGCAATTGTGAGACCAATTAGACTTGAAGATGTACTTTTCTCTGGACTCTCTTTAAAGTATTGCAAACAGTCATTCGGACCCATTGTATTAAACACAATTAACACGTTCAGAGCAGTGGAGAAATTACTAAGTTACGATAACAAATGGCACCTACAGGCTCCCTTATGGCGTAATTGAAACATCAAATGTGGTTCGGAACCTTTTAAATCAAAACAGTGGTCAAAGCAGGGAATAAGGACTCTTGCTGACATATGGAATGATAAGGGTATGCTTAGTTTTCAAAATGTAGTTGCATCTTTTATTGTACCTGCATCATCCTTTTTTTTGTATTTACAATTGCGTTCAGCCCTTAGAGCATATGGAGTCCCTTGGGGGTTAGCTCTCAAAGCACATCCAGTTCACACATGGTTCTCTAATTCTTTTCAACAAAATGTAGTCTCAGCTGTCTATCCTTGTCTTCTTGAAGTTAAGATAAAACAATTATCACTGCACATGATTTGGGTAAGGGAGCTAGCTGTGAACCAGATTGATTGAGATACAGTATGGAAAAATATATTCTGCACATCAAAAAATCCAAACCACCAATTAATTCATTTTAAATTTTGTCATAGATTGTACTGGACACCAAAGAAACATTTTCTAATTAAAGTATCGCAAAGTCCCCACTGTAATTTTTGTCCCTACCACCAATTGGAACATTCATGCATATAGTGTGGGAATGTGAGGAGGTTTATGAGTTTTGGGAGAAGATCTCATCAGTATTGTGTGATATGATAGGAAAAGCTATACCAGTGCAACCAGTTGTACTACCTTCTAAATGATGACTCTAGTGTAGGTTTTACAGGACTACAAAGAAAAATTTGGTTGGCAGGGCTAACATCTGCCAAAAAGATAATTGCTCAGAGATGGCTTCCTCCACACACTTTATCTGTGCGACACTGGTTACTTCAGTTTCATGATATAGTAATGTTAGAACTTTCAACAGCCAGAATAAATAAAGCTAGAGCCAAAAAAAGCTGATCCCCAAAAAAAACTCCTGGAGGAGCGACCAGGATGTAGTGACTTCAAAAATCAGTTGGTAAGCATATCTTTCTAATGATATTTAAACATTAGTTTCCAGGAAATTTAGACGTAGAAGAAAAAAAAGAACAACCTTCTCTTTACAGCATTTTAGCAGGTGCTAATATTTTGAGCACATTCATTTTGTCAGAATCATTGATCAGCAGGTGTTTTGAGATCACTGTTGTGGAAAAATGCTGCACATTCATTAGAACTGTATAACCAAATTATATACCTATCAAACATTTTCTTTTGTGTGTGTAAACCCATCCAGACACAAAATGGGTCATGACTGAAATTGTCTTGTCTGCGTATTTTGCATAATTGTTTTGTAATGTGATGGGTACTCTTTACTTTTGTAGAAAGATTGAACTTTTTGAATTAAAAACTATTTTCTGCCTTGTTAAAGATCCACTACCTGACTCTGAAAGGTGGGTCAAACGTAAGGGAGAGTGTATGGTGTATAATGAATACACTCATCACAAACACACTGGCAAAGCACGTCAACATGTGAGGGATAAACAAAAAGATTGGCTTCCAGCGTTTGATGTTGAAAGATGTTGTGATAGGTAAGTTGTTTCTAATCCAAACTGCCACGTTCTGTAGTTTTTCTGTTCTCCTGGGACGTCAGTTTACCCTCTGTTAGTGCACATATCACTGCTACTTTGTTATTGGTTATATCTGATTCCCTTCTGAACTTTTTTATGATTAGAAATGAGCCCTGCAAGTTCCAGTTCATGACTTGTTCATGTGCATATCATTTCAAGTACTGGAAATAGATCTTTAAATATTTTATTTTATCAATCTGTTTAATCAACAGATTTATCAGTTATGCATGATTGTACAAGAATCAGGGACGAAACGCGTATGCAAGAGTCAGTGCTATATATCAATTATATCTTTGTTCTTGTTATTTTGTACTGTGCAGTATTGCCATTGATACAGCAGCCTTCTTTATAAGTTACAGTTTATCAGTGAGGTTATTTTTTTTCCTTCAGAACAGAGATTACATTTCAGATTACATATGCACACACACACACACACACACACACACGAACATGACATGAACACCCATATTCAAATACTGTTTACTTGTTAACAATACTCTGTCATGGGTCTCTGTATTTGTGTTGTAATGTATATACGTGTTTTGGAATTATTTTAGTTTAGAAATGCTGTCTTGATCTTAAAGACATGATTTACGTGTGTGCCTTAGATGCAGGTGGCACTAATAGTTTTGTGTTGTGTGTCTTAGCTGCTGTGAGACAAGACTGTCTTAAAAGAAATGCCACAGACCAGGAGGTGGAGAAAAATATCCAGCGTTGGCTTCAGTTGGCACCTGATAAGGATGGTGGATGGAAGGAACGTGCCAAAAAGGCCAATGACACTTAATTATGTGGATGTGGATCATGTGAAGTTGATTTACTTGTTTTGTATTTGGACTTTTTTGTGTTTTTGTAATAGTCAAATTGGCTCCAACTTTCACATTTTATTAAGCTGTTTTACAGAGCCATATTATTAGATAGTTTGTGTATTTTGTGTGTAAGTGTTCAAATGCCTTATTAGTCTGTTGAAATTACAAGTGAAGCATTGCATATGATTCATTACAAAAATGTAATTTTAACTAGCAAAATCTAACTGTAAATCAGTAGTTTATAAAAGAAAAACCGTTAAAAAGAAATCAACTTTATCAACTTTACTGATATTAATTGTGTAGCCATTCATGTCATCATTGGATCTGTTATGACCCAAATAATTAAGAACCATATCCGGGCGGTCACTGGGCTATTATTACCCAAATCAGGAAAACTCATGTGTGGGCCATCAATGGGCCTGTTATGGCTCACATCAGGAAGAACCATGTCTGAGCCGTCACTGGACCTGCTATGACCCAATTCAGGGTAAACCATGTCTGGGCCGTCATTTTTACGGTATCTGGGCCAGAGGAGAATGGATTGTGTGGGCCAGATCTGACCCAACAGAATGTTGCTAAATGGGTACCCTTCCAGATACGTGCAGTTCTGCGCTGATGCCGCTCTCACACGGCTAATAAAGAGCAACATTACTACAAGAGTTGCCATATTCACTGGAACACCCTCATTACACACTAGATGACAGCAACTTGTAATAATACAGTCAGATTTGAGAACGTAACATTAACATCAGATTTGCAGCCTAAAGTATATGTTGTCTAGGGTTGAAAATGTTCAAATAAAATAGTGAGGTTGTATTAGCACTGTATTTATCCATGTCGAGGTGAATTATGTTTAATAAATACGGACAACATTTTTATAAATGAATTTATTGGACAGAATACATTTGCCATTTTGGAACATGTAATTAAATAAACATTATTGAAGCAGATCCAGGTAAATATACATATAATAAATACAATATATACATGTGTGCAGCCGGTCCCTTTATATACTGTTATTCTAATTGAATTTCATAACACTGTCTAAAGTTCTTACATATTTACCTGGATTTTTAAAAAGTTTGTAGATGATTAATTTTTTTTTTTTTTTTTAAGTTACAGTCAAAATATACACAGTATTTTAGGTAGTCATATTGGTAAGAGGACGGGCAGCACCTGCATCATGGAGTTTGTTGTTTCTGTCTGTCTTGCTGCAGATTTCTCTTCAAATGTATCCTCTCAGCTCATTCTGTGTGAGAATCATAATAATAAGGTGTCCAGGTGCTGTAAGACAGAAATGATGACAGAATGATCAGACATGAAAATACACTCATCACTCTCTGTGAGAGGCCGGCCCAGACCCAGGGAGGAGTCCACCTCATCAGACTCCAACTCCAGATCTTCACAAAAACGTCAACTCACCAGATCTACGTCACCAGAGTATTAGCCTATCATAGACAATTTACCGGTATTTAAAGACCCATAGTTACAACAGTTCTTTGCGAAGTATTGTTATGCCGTGTGCTACATACCGAGCGTTCCTGTTGTTTGCCTGCCTCTGTTTTGACCCTTGCTTGCTGTATTTGGATTACCCCTCTGCCTCTGGCGATTCGGATTTGTTTGCTCCGCTGACTGTGTTTTCTGGTTTTGAACTGTGCTTTAATAAACCCTCGGTTTTGCCTCAAACTGATCCTGTGCCTGCGACCTGGTTTTGTCGACTCTGCATTTGGGTTCACCTGCCTACCGTTACAGAATACTTCGCCTCTACAATGGACCCAGCGGAGTTCCAGCGACTATTGGCAGAACAAGTAAGCGCGATTACCAACCTCTTCCGGGCTATGGCATCCCTCATTCCGGCTACGCCAAATCCACCACCCGGGGCTGGAGCCACGGCTGCTAATGCTAACGAGCTAACGCTCGCAATGCCGCACTCGTATGGAGGTGAGGCCAGCCAATGCAAAGGATTCCTTATGCAATGCGCGCTATAAATCGATCACCAGCCATCAAAATTCCACAGCGATCACGACAAGGGACACTTTCCTATCTCTCTACTCACCGGCAAAGCACGCGACTGGGCCACAGCACTTTGGACGTGTTGGGTCCTGGCGCAGGGTGCCACTATGTTGGTACACAGTGTCTTTATCTTTTAGTAATCAGTCTCATAAAATTACTTACATCTAAAAATATTGTGAATTTAATTAACATTAAATTTACAATAATTAATAGATTAATTAATTAAGTTTATTATCACAACTATAATTTTACTTACAGTTAATAATAACAACTTAAGTTCTGAAGGTTAATAGTTCGGCAAGAGTACATTGGCTTCAGTCAATATCTGAATGACACCACAGACACAGAAGTCAATAAAAATTTCAGGAACAGAGAGAAATCTTGGAGGTCCGGCCGTCCACGAATCTCTAACATCAACCGCCGACTTGCAGTTGAGAACTTGGCTAGCTTAAAAGAATAAAACGCGTTTGAGCTGGAGAAGTTAGTCACGGAAGTTAGAGCACGGAACAATGGAATGCACTCTCTTTTAAATGTCCTTCCTTCCAGGAAGTGGGAGGTCTGTGGGTTTAGGACCCTCCCCTTATGCTGTTGTAGTTGAGCGCCCTCTATATGTGTGGCATGGTACCTACAGACGTCCCAGAGTCCCGTCCTCGAGCGCCATGAAATGTTTGTCTCCACGTTTCGCTGAGTTTTTGACCATCCTCCATTGGCTAAATCCGTCTATGATCAGCTCTACGATCTCCGACGGGTCCGGTACGGCTGCCGATTTCGCCCTCCAGTTCCCGCGCTCGCAGCCGGGAGCGGCTAGAGCGACGCAGCTCTCCTCACTATCTTCTGATGCGGACTCCATTGCGAGCTACAAACTGAACTCGCGTGCCGGGGCAACATCACCAACTTGGAACAGTACATCCAGACTGCCGTTACAGTGGATCAACTCCTACAGCAACGATGCCGCCCGACTCCACCGTCTGCCCGACCGTTGGTGGCCATGCCCCCTGCTCTTCGTCAACGACCAGAGGCGGAGCCTATGCAAATGAAGCGTGCCCTGTTGGCTGCTGCAGAGAGAGAGACACGTATCTCCAGCTCTCTTATCTTCACTTCTCAGCAATTTACCATACCAATCCGTCTTTCACTCTGCTCTTTTTCTTGCACTGTCTCGGTGCTAGTGGATTCCGGAGCTGCCAGAAACTTTATGGACAAACAACTGGCAAAACAATTAGGAGAAAAACTCATTCCTCTGCGCACTCCACTACCCGTGAGCAGTTTAGACGGAAGACCTCTGGACAATGGTCACATTACTCTACAGACTCCACCACTAGGGGTCAGCATCGGAGCGTTGCATTTCAAAGAACTCTCCTTTTTTGTGTTTCAGTCTCCTTGCAACCCCGTTGTACTGGGTCACCCCGGTTGGTCAGCCATAACCCTGTAATATCCTGGACCGACAGAGAAATAGTGGCCTGGGGTTCTCGGTGCTTTAAGCATTGCCTCTCGCTCCCAGTATGAACCACCTCCGTCGAGAGTCCCATGGAACCCGCTCTACACCATGTTCCCCCCATTTTTGCTGACTACCTTGATGTCTTCCGCTCTCCGCAAGATCCGGGCCTTCCACCACATCGTTCCTGCGACTGTGCGATCAACCTCCTACCTGATGCGCCTCTTCCGCGAAGCCAGGCATACCCCCTGTCACCACCCGAAACCCAAGCCATGAACTCATACATTGAAGAAGGCCTAGAGAAAGGGATTATCCGGCCTTCTACTTCCCCCACTCTTCGGGGTTCTTTTTCATGGAGAAGAAGGATGGAGGTCTCCATCCCCGCATAGACTATCACGCCCTGAACAAGGTCACCGTCAAGTTCCGGTACCCCCTTCCACTCATCCCATCAACCCCCTGAACATCTTCGCACTCCGGTTTTTACCAAACTCGACCTCAGGAGTGCATACAACCACAATCGTATTCGAGAGGGGGACAAATGGAAGACCGCGTTTATCACTGCAGGGGGACACTTTGAATATCTGGTTCTCCCATATGGCCTTGCCAATGTGCCCTCCGTGTCCCAGTCGTTCATGGACAAGATCTTTAAAGACATGTTGGACCAGTTTGTTGCTGTCTACATTGATGACATCCTCATTTACTCTCCCAACGTAGCTTCGCACATCACCCATGTCAAGAAAGTTCTACAACGCCTTCGAGAACACCACCACCACATATACTTTACCAACAACCTCCATGAACCACTTTAATTTTAAATGGTGTTTCATAGTTAATCATTATTTACTTAATGTCCTAATTAAACTAATAATAATAATAATAATATTGTGTACTTACAGGTAAGCTTTACTAGTGTAAATAACCAGCCTTTATTTGTGGTAGATGTGAGTTGTGTTGTGATCTTGTGACCTTGTGTGTGTCTGTAAAGAGTCTGTAAATCATTAACTCACTCTAATTTCTCCAGTTTATATTCAGGATTCTCCTTTAGATCAGAGAGCAGCTTCACTCCTGAATCTCCTGGTTTATTGTTGTTCAGGTTCAGTTCTCTCAGGTGTGATGAGGGGTTTGATCTCAGAGCTGAAGCCAGAGCAGCAAAACCTACATCTGTAATACTGCAGCGTTCCAGCCTGAAGAAAGAAAGAAAAAAACTCCTCACACTTACAGACAGGACATGTCATAGTCTCTACATGTGAAAGTGTGTATTTAACACATCAAATGGAAGAGTCATAATTAACTGTGATAGAAATGAGACCATGATAGGAAAATAATTTGCAATCAAATGCAACAAGGCTCATAAATCATTTCTTTCTGCCATTTTTATTAAACAACCAAGGCATGAAGTGACAGTTTGTGAGTATCACTGAAGTTACTTTGAGAATAAAAATAACATTTAATTGGAATAACACTATTAGATTTAGGAGAACAGCTTAAAATACTCATGAAATAAATGACATTTATACCTGTAAATAATGAGAATATACTGAAATCAATTATTTTCACCACATTAAAATAACATAATATTGTGCAGAACAAACAAATCAGCTTTTCTTGATGTATTAAGTGCCATGTAATAAGAGAGATTATTTCATTCTGATTTATTACAGAACCACACACTACCACTTGTACGTAAGTTAAATAAAGGCATGTGGTGGAACGTCTGACAAAGTTGATGTAACAAGTGCCATTTATGTCCTTGAGCTGAAAAAGCACATTTCCATCAGCTAAGATTAATTTTCTTTAGTCGGCTATCAGGGTTAAATACAGAAGTTTCTGAAGTTCTATTAAGAGTAAACAAGAGTTACATTGGCTAAGGAGTAAATATTTGCTCTTTATGGACAAATAATCAAACAACTGTTCATTGTTGTATGTGTTTATGTGATTATGCAGTATGAGAAATGTGCTTCAATTA
>JAVGVS010002375.1:0-11811 GCA_032718565.1 Distichodus sexfasciatus
TTATTTATTTATTTATTTATTTTATTTTATTATATATTTTTATTTATTTATTTTTTTAAAGCCCACCACCACTCTCCCTCTTCAGAGGACAACTTTATTTTTAATTACAAGTTTCATTTGTGCACAATACCAAACGACGCAACAATTAGAGTATGAAATGCAACAATTAGAATACACACGCACCATCCGCTCCAATCGAACATCCACATAGAAGGGGAAAAGAGAGAGAGGGAAAAAAGGGAAGGGCAAGAAAGAAAAAAAAGGGAACAAAAAAAAAACAACAAACAAACAACCCCCCAAAAAAGGAACAAACAAAAAAAATAAAAATAAGGGGGTGCTCCCATATTAAAGCACAGTGTAAACCCGCATTTGCTAATCATTTTGGGGGGTTCCGGCTAGGGGTGTTGAAATTAATCCCATAATCGACGCATTGCGATGCAGATGTGGATGATTCTGCATTGATGCAGTGACAGACCATAATTTATTATATTGGGGTGTTTTCAACCAGTGGTCTGTGGTGGCGTTGCAGGTGATCTGTGAGATTTGAGTTTCTGTAATTAAACTTGATTTTATCATTTTCCAAAACAGATGATTTGGACATCTTTATGAATAATGATTTTGATGCAAATATATATTAAATTATATATATAATTTACCCCCCGCCCCACACACACACACGCGGACACACAGTGGACAGTCGCAGACTACTGCTTAGTCTCAGTTGTGGGACTGAACCAGTTGAAAAGACCTGGATTACATCATAATAACATTGCTTAGTGGTTTTCTGGCTTCGGCATAAGAATTACAGTTTAAAAGAACATCTCAAATATAAAGGTCAAAAGCTGAAACATTCAGAAAGACGCAGTGACCTTTAACACACCTTACACACACACACAGACACACAGACACACACACAGTCTTTGTATTACTATCCTTCCATAGACTCCCATAATGACTAAAGTATATCATTTTACACCCACACCTAACCCTTACCCTTAACCTTAACCTCATTAACCAAAAGCACATCTTTTACCTCTTTTAGTTTCTCAAATAAAACAAGCACATTTACTATAAAGTCATTTCTCCTCATGGGGACCTCTCAAATGTCCCCACAAAGCCCAAAAAAACAGATAACGTGATTTTAGTGGACAAAAAGGTGAATGCACAATGCGATAAATACATGAACAAACACACACACACACACACAAACACACACACATCTACACACATCTACACACACACATACAAACACACACACACACACACATCTACACACACACACATACAAACACACACACACAAACACACAGACACACACAGACACACAGACACGCAGAAACACACACACACACACACACAAACACACACACACACAAACACACACACACACACACACAGACACACACACACACAAACACACACACACACAGACACACACACAGACACACAAACACACACATCTACACACACACACACACACACACAAACACACAGACACACACAAACACACAGACACACACAAACACACACACACACACCCCTGCGCTCTAAGGTATAAACTCGCACGTTAACCCTGTTGGTTCCCGCTCACCTGTACTGGGATCAGCTCGGAGCAGCAGACACAGAGCCGCTGTTATAAAGCCGATCCTCATGTTGACTGATCCGAGTTCGGCTTTAAACCCATTCCACAACATACATTCTCATCCTTCACTTTCGGAACAGAATAAATGCAACTTTCACCTGGTTTTACACACGTACACACACTCACAGTGTCGCGTCTCTCGGGTTCTGCGTGTAACTCCACCGCGCTGCTATAGTAACTTCACCACAGCGGGGCGGGGCCAGGGGCGGGGCGGGGCCAGGGGCGGGGCCTAGTCGACAGCAGGCCCCGCCCACTCAGTGATGCCTTTTACCGCTTATGGCTTTAACTTCTATATACATATAGAAAAGAAGAGAACAAAAGGCAGACATATACACAAAAAGAGAGAGAAAATTAGAGAATGCAGACAAGCACAAAATGAGAAGAGAAGAAACGCGAATAAAAGGTAGACATATAAAGAAGAGAAGAGAAGAGAAGAGAAGAGAAGAGAAGAGAAGAGAAGAGAAGAGAAGAGAAGAGAAGAGAAGGCAGACATAAAAACAGAGAGAAAAGAAAAGAAGAGAACAAAACGCAGGCATGCAGAATAAAAGAGAAGGCAGACATATACACAAAAAGAGAGAGAAAATAAGAGAATGCAGACAAGCACAAAATAAGAAGAGAAGAAACGCAAATAAAAGGTAGACATATACACAAAAAGAGAAAAGAAGAAAAGAGAAGAGAAGGCAGACATAAAAAGAGAGAGAAAAGAAAAGAAGAGAACAAAAGGCAGGCATGCAGAATAAAAGAGAAGGCAGACATATACACAAAAAGAGAGAGAAAATAAGAGAATGCAGACGAGCACAGAATGAGAAGAGAAGAAACGCAAATAAAAGGTAGACATATACACAAAAAGAGAAAAGGAGAAAAGAGAAGTCAGAGATGCACAATGGGAGAGAGAGAGAAGAGAAGAAAAGAAGAGGGAGACATTCACAAAAAAGAGATAGAGACAGATGGAAAGATAGAAAGTATTGTGATAATTAATCTTTCTCACATTTTTCTCACTCAAATGACAGTAATTGTAATGTAATGACGTTGTGTGTGAAAAGTACCTTTCCCTCATGACTCAAACCATACGCCAACTATTCATCATTTACATGTGCATGAAATTAACCTAAACATTTTATTAAAATAAAACAGAGTTTTTGTTCTGTTTTATTATAATTTTGTCTTTTTGTGTAGCCATTACGTGTTGGGTTTGGGGAGATTTTCTCACTTTTTTTTTTTGCTAAATATCATTCTTTTACCAAAATTAATTTTAAGAATTGGAGATGAGATATATTAGATCAAATGCAGGTATGCATTTATGATTTTACTGAAAAATCTCTCTTTCTTTTGCATGGTTGCAATTGTCTCTTAATTGGTGCTTTGTATTTTCAGATTGCAATATGCCTTTAATGTGCTGGTGCAAAACCAAACATTCAAAACCAAAATACAACATTGTTGCTGTAAAAACATGAAGTGAATGACTTATTTGAGCCTTAATATTTCCACCCAGTCTCTCTTGGCTCAACAGAACATCTTTATTAATTATGCCTAATGTGTTATCGCAATTATGTAGGTCACAGTGTGAAATGTTGTGTAAATGTACATCCATGAGACCAAAGCCTAGATCCAAACCTTAAAATAAATGGTGTGATGGAAAGCCAGAACAACTTTTCCAAGAACAAAGAAGCACAGAGAGTAAGAAGAAGAAGACATGGAGCTGGAATGAAGATGAACAGGTAATGCAGAAAGACAGGTGTGTGCTCATTCTCTAAATGCCTGAGAGCTTAGTGAGAAACCAAACTGTATCAACAATGTCACTTCTTTTTCTCTTCATGTGGTTAGGGTTTTATCCTGCTTTTATAAAGCAAATACACCAACTCTGCTGCATTGCCTTGACATGGTTTGAGATTTGCACCTTTTAAAAATAATGTGCACACTTCATTTCCCACCTATGTGCTTATTTCTGTTTTCTCTTCTTGCTGAAGGCCTCTTTGTCTCCTCCAACTCAATGTCCCAAACTGCTTCCTCTAACTAGAAGTTAAGGAACTATCTCACTTCTTCACTTTCTCACAATCACAAAGGACGTTTCAATATTCTGCACGGCTGTACGGTATAAAAAGTAATCATGCACACTGAGGTCAGACAATGGTAGCATTGATGTATGTGTGCAGAAGAGCAGGGACAGATGCGATGAAGCGGCTGATAAGATTAAGTAAACTTTAGCTGAATACTGAATATCTGGATTTCAGTTAGGCCTAAAGAGGAACGTGAAGTGAAGGTAAAATGTGTGATTTTCACTAATTCACAATGTAGATTTTAAGAAGAGGGTCTAATAAACTAGACAATTATTATAAGTTTTCTTTCAATGCTTCAGTGACTAAATTCTAACATTTTGAATGCTGTCAAAACTCCATAACCCACAGAGCTTGTACAGCATCAGCAGCAACCAGTTTTTAACCACTCCAGTTATGTCATCTAGGAGACAAGGAACAGAAAGTGGTTTTAGGAAGCAGTCAAAGTTGCCTTTAAAATTCTAAATGCAATCTCTTTAGCAACATGCAGATTATTTATTTGCACTTCCAAATCCTGCAAAATTCACATCTATTCAGATAGATGCCTGAACTTGAAACTAAAGGAAAGAAAAAATAAGGTAATTATTTTCAACTATATCACCAAAAAATGCTTTAGTTGGTTTTGTTGACAGCTCTGAGCTGTTGCCTTGGTTCATGAGATTAGCTGTCTGTGCGAAACACGTTTGGAGGCGCACCACATGTAAGAGAACAGCAGTGTAAAGGTGGAGGTTATAACAGCGACACCTGCTGTTCAAAATCGGAGCTCAAACTGTTTCTGTCACTTTCATAGTTATACAAGTAGAACATGTGGTAAAATGTAAAAATGTGTGAATAGAGATGGATGGATGGATGGATGGATGGATAAACAGACAAAACATCAGGGGTGGAAGTAACGAATTACAAATACTCACGTTACTGTAATTAAGTCGATTTTTTTGGGTACTTGTACTTTTATGAGTAGTTTTTCAAATGTGTAATTTTACTCATACTTGAGTACAATTTACACCATGTAATCTACTTCGCTACTTATAAAATCAAAAGTCACTACTGAGTACGCCAACAATTTGAATTAATATTCAAACCTTTCACCTTTCATCAATAAGGCTGTGCAATCGCGACCGCGCCAATTAATCTATGACGTAAGCAAAGAATAAACTCCACTGCAGCAGCAGGCACAGGTGTCTGGAGGAACTACACAGTGGAGTACAAACTCATTTATAGACTGAAGATTTGGAGACAAAGAAGCCAAAATGGAGCCAGAAGACAACACTGTCAACCGTGAAAATGATGGAGAAAAGACGGAGGACGAGTGCTTGTTGTTCGCAGTGTATTGGGAAAAGTTTAAACTGTTCTATGCATGTTCAAAAACATTTTTGTCATTGTTTTAACAAACAAAATCCCTGCTTTATATCTACATTTATTTACAAAACAAATTGCCTTTCTATACCTTGTTCATCTGAGAAATGTGCTTTGAACGTAGATATTTTATACTGGTGAATCGAATCGAATGCCTGCTATTGACGACGCAATAAAACATCCATCGGTTAAAAAGTAATTAATACTCTGAGTAGTTTTTGAGAAGAGTACTTTGTACTTTTACTCCAGTATTTTTTTAACACCAGTACTTTTACTTGTAATTGAGTACATTTTAACCAATGTAACAGTACTTGTACTTGAGTACAAATTTTCAGTACTCTTTCCACCTCTGCAAAATATAAATTAATAAAATATAGAACAATAATTCATCTAAAACACATTATAACATATAAACAATTATAATTTTGACAGTAAAACATCAATTGAAAAGGAAAAGAAAAGAACAATGAAACAATAATAAAAGAAAATTCAGTAATAGTAGTTATAACAAGTATACAGGTATAACAGGTATACAGTCTGGTGGCACTCAAACATTGGCATGTATAGCATTAAAATAATGGCTGTTTAATCGCAGTCAAATAATGAGGGCTAAAACATGGTCTAGTCATTCCTTCCAGATATATATCTACTAAAGCTATCCCATTGTTCTTTAATGACATCATTATTTGAATTTAATCTTCTCAACATCTTTTCACATGATGCAATTTCCATCATTAAAACCTTCCACATGTTTAGCGTGGGAGCTCCTTCCAACACTTCAAATCAGACGTACACAAGTTATGAGCCCTTATAATGTGCAAATGTTATCATTTTATATAAAAGTGTTATTTGACATGTGTGATAAACATTATAAATATCATAATATTGTACATTTTCTATTTAATAACTCTCCAGATAATAGACATTTCTATTTATCTAAACGATGTGCAAATTATTAGTAAAAAAACAAACAAACCCCACTTTATTATGTTTTGTGTAGAATTGTCCAAAAATATACTACTATATATAACAGAGGATCTCCGTTAGAATATATGCTAGATTATATATGAGCAATATAATATTAGAATATATATTTATATTATATAAATAGCAACTCTAGAATAATTCGGACTATACGGCATCTTCTCCGTAATCATCCGGAACCCTTGTTTGAAAGCTCGCGTGTTGGCGGTTTGTTTTTGGAGTCGCACAAGTTTCCGGTGGCGCTGTGCGGCTGCTGCTGGGTTTATTGTTATGATTTGGAATCTTTTCTACTAAATATTTACCACTCTGAGGTATAAAACCATGGCGGTTCCGATGGAAAGTCAGCTTCAGAGCATTTTTGAGGACGTGGTGGTACGTGTTGCATGCTTTTATCCAGACATGTCCGTTTTTATTGCAGCACGATAAGCTAAAGAAATTAGCATCTGCGTGGACATCCCTAATTCAAAGTGTTTCTTACAAACTAATTTGTAAATACTAGGGAAGTTATGACCAAAAATAGCCATTCAACTATCAATAAAAGGGAGTCTACAGGGACAGTTAGCGTCAAGCTAAAAGTTCCCGTTTGCTTCCAGTCGTTGTTAGCCACATTAGCATCTTTGGGCTAAGTGTCCCTCTAATAATAAGTGACCGGGTAGAATAATCATGCACAGTTACTCAGTTCCACTCAGGGTTGAACGATACTTGGAAGGAATTGCGATATTTGTTTTCGGTGATGTTTTGAGATCTGAATCAAATATGGAAAAATATGTAATACATATTCAATTAAACTGAATGCCTGTCTTTTTTATTCAGAAAACGGAGGTCATCGAGGAGGCTTTTGCTGGGTAAGTTGTGTCATAAGTTATAAACATGAGACTCAAAACACTTATGTAGTTTGGTATCAAACACAGACAAGGATCCGAGTGTTTAAAGGAGCACAAACCCTCGTCCTTTGAGATGTTTGGTTTGGTTCCACACACATACTGTATTGCATGATTACAGTTACAGAAAAAGGGAAATAGGATGTGGAGAAATATTAGCGTTTCCAAGCTTTTGACTGTAGCATGTCACCATATATTATGGCAAGTTATGGAACATCGTAATATTTAGTAGAGCCCAAAATGTGTATCAGCACAGCAATGTTACTCTGTTACTCACTCAAACATGACAAAACATAGAAGTGTTCTGGCTTCTATGTTTTGTCATTGGGACTTCTATGTTTTTTCATGTTTTAATGACATATAAAGCTTTATAAAACGCACAAAAGTATTTTTGCTCCATCATCACCCTCCTCCGTAACTGCAGGATGTTTATGGACACTCCGGAAGATGAGAGGACAAAACTGATCAGCTGTCTGGGAGCATTTCGGCAGTTTTGGGGAACTCTGCCTCAGGTTAGTGTCTAGCTCAGACTTTATAGAGATACTGTTTATTATTTCATAGATTGTTTGTTTAGATCTTATGTATATTAATGCAAAAAGACAAATCCAGGACTGTAATAGTAGTTTTGCTGCTGCAACACTTGCACATAATGTGCTGTTGAATAGCTCACATAACAAACATTGCACATTTTCTTTTTCTCTTTGCAATTCAGCACTCATATTTTATAGTCTATTTATATTTGCATATTCTGTGTGCCTTCTGCGTTTTTTTGTGAAACTGGAGCCGCATCGTCTTGATTGCCTCAAGTGTCCAGTGTAATGCAGTGCAGGTATAAACGAGAGATGCATTTCTCCAAGAAAATGCCGAAGTGATTGTTCAAGTTTTGTAGCTGTGACATAAAAAACTGGCCGAGCAGAATGCATTGAAGTGAAAGGGGAAGTGTGCTAAGGTGTTGCTATGTGACTGGTAAGTGGTTACTAAGGTGTGTTTGCCAAGGTTTTGCTAGGGGCTTTCTAAGGTGTTGCTAGGTGGTTTCTGAGGTCTTTCTAGGTAGTTTCTAAGGGGTTGCTAGGTGATTGCAAGGGGTTGCTGAGGAATAGTTCGGTGGTTGCCAGGGTGTTTCTAGGGGGTTGCTAAGATGTTTCTAAGGTGTACCTAGGTGGTTTCTAAGGGGCTGCTATGTAATTGCTGAGCTGTAACTTGGTGGATGCTAAGGTGTTGCTATATGGTTGCTAAGGGGTTGCTAAGGTGAGGCTAGGTGGTTGCTAGGTGGTTTTTCAGGTGTAGCTAGGTGATAACTAAAGTGTTGCTAGGTGGTTTCTACGGTGGAGCTGTATGGTTGCTAAGGTGTTGCTAGGTGGTTGTCAAGGTGTAGCCAGGTGGTTGCTAAGGTGTTGCTAGTAATTAGTAATCAGGCTTAATTTATCAATAAGGAAAGAGTGAGTATTAATAAAAGAGTTGGCTTAACTGAAGTGAAACTGTGTAGTATTTAATGTTATGCCCTGTGTGTAGGTCATTGAAGGTACGTGTGTGTGTTTCTGTGCAGGACTCTCATGAACAGTGTGTGCAGTGGATTGTGCGCTTCATACACAGCCAGCACAGTCCCAAACGCATCTCTTTCCTCTACGACTGCTTGGCTATGGCTGTGGAGACCAGCCTGTTGCCACCCAGGTATGCGCACACACACACACACACACACTGACACACACACTAGGAGGACACAACCACTGTCTATTACAATATACTATATTATCCCTAAACCCTATTTTATATGAAATAATAACCTGACCAGTACTAACGGGCAATGGAAACAGCTCTACACATTTAGAAAATTCACCACAACAACAGGAAAAATAATTGTGATGTTCACTTGTGTGTGTAGGATGGTGTGTCAGGCGTTGATCAGCTCTGATGCGTTGGAGTGGGAGCGAACCCAACTTTGGGCCTTGACCTTTAAACTCATTCGTAAGATCATCGGTGGAGTCGACTACAAGGTTGGTCGCGTTCTCCACACACACACACACACACACACACACACACACACACACACACACACACACACACCTTTCTGCTTTCTTTTGATCTATTTTAGTAGAAGAATAACAAAGAAACCACAAACCAACTTCATTATGCTGTTAACCGGGGGTGAACCGATATATTTCTATTTCAAGTCCGATACCGGTTATTAATAGTCAGATAATCAATGCTTTCATTTGATGTACATCTCCAGCAAAAATGAAAAATAGTGTCAAATATTTATCATACATTTTATCATGTTTAAAACTTTGTCAGAATATCACAAGGACTTTACATTATAGGCTAAACTTGCAATCTTGTGGATTCATGTTTAAAAAAGCGTTTAAAAATTGTTATCTTGACCATGGCTTTGAAAGATTTTTAGTTTCTCTATCTCCTCTTTTGAGTTTTGAGTTTTTCCTAATTTGTGGTCATGTCATTCTGTTTAAATTTGTTTTTATTTGTCTAATTTTATCATTTTATAATAACTAACTCTCAAACTGTTAGTTGCTTATCTTTGGTCTTATTTTATTGCTAAGTTAAATCACTTTGAGCTGCAGATTATATGGTTTATGTAAAATAAAAAAGGTTTATTATTATTATTATTATTATTAGTAGCTAGAAGTGGCTGCATCTGAGCCATGCTTTTATTTTATTGTCATTTTGGTATATAATTTAGTAAATTTAAAATATCAGTGATAAAAATATAGTCACTGATAATCGGTCGACACCTGA
This sequence comes from Distichodus sexfasciatus, assembly GCA_032718565.1. Classification (NCBI taxonomy): domain Eukaryota; kingdom Metazoa; phylum Chordata; class Actinopteri; order Characiformes; family Distichodontidae; genus Distichodus; species Distichodus sexfasciatus. The sequence continues at coordinate 9,669 of JAVGVS010002375.1, forward strand.
TTTACATTCTCTCTGTATTGAGTCCTGTTGAGTTGACCCTGGTCAAACTGGTGTTGTTCTGACCAGCGTGTGTGTGTGTGTGTGTGTGTTTTTCAGGGTGTGAGGGACTTGCTGAAATTCATGTTGGACAAGGTGCAGACCGTCCCCAACGTGGTCAGCTCAGCCGTGGTGCAGCAGTTGCTGCCGGCCAGAGAGGTAGACTTCACCTTTAACATGCTGCTCAAGGCTAGACTCTGGGAACAAAACTGAAATAAAAACACTATAAAGTATAATATTAATGATACACACACTCGGAACAAAGAGACACAAACACTGCTGTTTGATAAAGTGGTAAAAATGTTCTGGATCTTTATCATCGTCTGAACAGAGAACTAGAACCTAAAGTACCTTTGTTTCTGGTGTATAGCGTATGAAAGTGTCCCTTCAGTCATTTATTTTCATTGCATTGAATTGACCAAATAGTCATATGGCCATGACCATATTAAGTCAACGTTTTGATTTGATACGATATCTCAATGCATCACGATGCACAATGCTCATCAACTTTTCTACATTACTTCACATTGCACGCAGATTGTGCGGCCATAGTTACTGCCATGATGTTCTTTTTTAACTAGAATTTTTATGCCGTAACCAGAAAATCACCAAGCGCCGTCATTATGATATAATTCAGGGGTTTTTAAGGGCTTCGGTCCCGGGCACTACCACTCAGTGTGTGAGGGAGTATTTTTTTGTATTACTTTTTAGATAGTTGCATTAAATTCATTATTCATAAAGACCCCCAAATAATCTGAATATGTTTTGAAAAATGAAAAAAGGAATGACTTTTAAAAAGTGATTTCAGTAGTGAAAGTGAACTGCATGTCTCGGACCACCTGCAATGCTGCTGCGGACCACTAGGGGGTCAATTATGGTCTGCCACTGCATCGCTGCAGAATCGTCCACACCTGCATCGTGATGCATCGATTATGCGATTAATTACAACAATCTAACCAAATAGCAATAATCGAAATGTATTTTTCACAGTAAGCATGAAGAACATGATAGAAAGACGGTTTTATAACTGTGGACTAGATTTTTCTGGCTGTTAACTGGTTTAAACCCACACTTTAATAAAAAAACCTATACTTTGTGAATACACCTAGATAAGACACCTACTGTATACCTAAACTCTGGGATATATGAATAAAGAATACATAAAATTTTTTAGTAACTAGCATTTTTTGTTTGTTTGAATTGCTGATAGTGGTTTTGGTAGGGCTGGGTAATTAATCAAAAATGAGTCGATACTGATATTCAGAACCTCTAAATGACGATGATTATTTTGATTATTTTAAAATAATTTCTTTTACATATTATGAATACTTAAACAGGAATTCCACCCTGTCCAGTCTGCAACTACATGTGTACAGTGCTTCACTTATTTTAAAACCACAAAGATATACCTTCTCACAGCTTTATTAGTTGAACATTTACAGCATTTACATTTTTTTACAGTACAAACAAAAAAACAGAACCAAAATAATCATTTGTTAATCGTAATTGAGGCAAAATCTTCAATTAACCATGATATTGATTTGAGGTCGTATCGTCCAGCCCTAAGTTTTGGACATTAATATTTTCTCTGGTAATTTATAGTGTTTGTTGAATGATTGTGGAAAACTAGGGTCAGGATTACATTCCTGTTTATAAAGACCAGTAGAAAGTATTCTAACAATTCTGCAAAAATAATCAGGATCAGCTCAAATGGGGGCGTAGTGATTGTGACCGGCCTGCATCACTGTTTTTGTTTTGAAACAGAATTTCACTTAATTCACTTCTGTAAAGTGATGGTGAATGTGTTGTGGCTGTGAGTTTTTATTAATTCTTGGTGCTGTTGTAGGTGGTGGAGTACATCCTCGACCGCAACGCCTGTCTCCTCCCAGCATACTTTGCGGTGAATGAAATTCGGAAGCTCTATCCAGAGGGACAACTCACACACTGGGTACAATACACACTATATATATGTATATATAACATAAGACAAAAGATAGAATTTAGAATTTATTAACAATATATAAAAAGGTATTATTTATTATGTATTCTTTAATAGATTAGTTCTTAAAAGATTTATACTTTATATCTATATCTATCTATCTATCTA
>JAVGVS010002376.1:0-11805 GCA_032718565.1 Distichodus sexfasciatus
GCGTGTGTGTGTTAGCGCGCGCGTGTGTGTGTTAGCGCGCGCGTGTGTGTGTTAGCGCGCGCGCGTGTGTGTTAGCGCGCGCGCGTGTGTGTTAGCGCGCGCGTGTGTGTCGGCGCGTGAGTGCGTTAGCGCATGGGTGCGTTAGCGCGCGTTTATGTGTGCGTTTGTGTGTGCGTTAGCGCGCGCGTTTGTGTGTGTGTGTGTTAGCGCGCGCGTTTGTGTGTGTGTGTGTGTTAGCGCGCGCGTTTGTGTGTTTGTGTGTGTGTTAGCGCGCTCGTTTGTGTGTGTGTTAGCGCGCTCGTTTGTGTGTGTGTTAGCGCGCTTGTTTGTGTGTGTGTTAGCGCGCTCGTTTGTGTGTGTGTTAGCGCGCGCGTTTGTGTGTGTGTTAGCGCGCGCGTTTGTGTGTGTGTGTGTGTTAGCGCGCTCGTTTGTGTGTGTGTGTGTGTTAGCGCGCTCGTTTGTGTGTGTGTGTGTGTGTGTTAGCGCGCGCGTTTGTGTGTGTGTTAGCGCGCGCGTTTGTGTGTGTGTGTGTGTTAGCGCGCGCGTTTCTGTGTGTTAGCGCGCGTTTGTGTGTGTGTTAGCGCGCGTTTGTGTGTGTTAGTGTGTGTATATTATGTGGGATGTGGGCTTGAAGGAGAGAGCTGTGGAGAGGGAGACAGAGTGGGACGAGGCAGGAGACATGGCTAGAGCAGGGTTGAGGAAGGACAGAGGCGGAGAGAGATGTGGACCTGAGAGAGTGATGATGTTGAAAAGGAAGAAGACCAGAGAAAAGAGGAAGATGAAGATGGTGAAAGAGGGAGATGGAGTGGTGCAGGGTGAGAGGGAGAGAAATGAGGATAGAGTTTCCATCTTTCCTTCTTTTCCAGATTTCCGAAATAAACTGATATTTGACCCTCTCATCATCAGCTCTTCCTCTCTCTCTCTTTCTGTCTCTTTCAGAGTTGAAGTCCATGCGGTTCATCTTTCCAGTCATCGCGCTGGCGTTCCCGTGTTTTTGAAGAGAAGCGGGACGCCGGTGCTTCCTTTATCCTTCAAAACCCAGAACCACTTAGCTAACATTTTTGTAGCGTGTTTTTTAGTATTCATTAGTTTTTATTTTTTATTTTTCCACTTTGTCCGTCATTTACATTTAGGGATTTGCTTCAGTGTCTTTTTAATCGTTGAGTAGTAATCCACATTCCAGGCAGGTACAGAGGGGAGAAGATCCGGAGAGGATGGAAAAAGAACTGATTTAGATCCATCGTTATTCCTCTTAGTTGTGCAACAAAAAGTTGAAAGTAGGTAAAATTGACGAATGATTTGATATATCAGGTCGCTTTTATTAAAAGGGCAAGTGAAGTGTGATTTGGGAGAAAGAGGGCGGGACTTCCGGGGAAATTCTGAATCTCAGATGGTGGAACGTCCGACCAAAATCCGAATCTCATATGGTGGGACTTCCAACGAAATTCCAAATCTTAGATTCCAGGACTTGGACAAAATTCTAAATCTCATATGTTGGGGCATCCAACAAGTCTCAGAGGATGGGACGTCCGACAGAATTCCAAATCTCAGAGGGTGGAACTTCTGTCGACATTCGGAATCTCATAGGGCAAGACTTCCGTTGAAATTCCATATCTCATAAAGCTCACCAATGAGTTCGATTTTTTTTTTCTCATGTAAGGGACCAGCGTTGGGACGGAGGCACGCCTTTCACTTCTTACACATCAGTGCCAATCCTTCCTCTATGCAGACAAACAAACAAAAACATTCCAACAACAGGGATGGGCACGACCTCTACCCCTCTTAGGGACGACAACAAAAACAACAGGGAAAAACGCAACGCAATTCCCTCTTAACTCTCGGCAGCTTCTCCGAATTTCCTACACGGTTCCAGTTATCAGCCAGAATTTGTAGAATTTTTTTGCTTATTTTTCGGATGTTTTAAATTAGGGGGGTTTTGTCTATAAACTGATCCTTTTAGATTTGGATGCAGGTTTTTTGCCCTTTTCAAATATTTTAATATATTTGTTTTTTCTCTTGTTAAGACTAAGAGGAACACAAATAAGAATTGAGTTGCAACAGTGGAATCTTTTTCATGTATATAATAAAGGAAACTCTTTCACGCCTCCCTCTCTCCCACTCCCACTCTCTCTCCGTGCTGCGTGAGGTGTTTCAGTGTGTGATTAGTGCGGCTCGTGCTCCCCCTCGTTGTTTTAGCAGCTTGGTTAACTGTTGGGTTTTGCTGCCACTCCCTCTTCTCTCCTTGTGTAACACTGTTGAAATAAAGGGTTGTTTATTCTCTATGATGCGTCTCTTCCTAAATGTCTTATTTCTGTATCTAGCTGCTCAAACTTAACTTGTTCCTGACGGCGGTCCCAATCCCAACACGTTTGAGTTCCAAGTAAATTTTCCACATAAGAATCCATGTAAAAAAAAACAAAAGAATCTGTTCCTGACCCCAAAAGTACACCAACAATTTGATGGTTCTACACATACATTGTTGTTTTGTCAGGTGGTTTAATAACGAAAATGATTTAATTGACCACTTTGGAGATTTGGAATCATATAGGGCGGGACTTCTGTTGAAATTCCGAATTTTCTAGGTCCAGATTTCTGACAAAATTCTTAATCTCACAGATTGGAACGTCCAATGAATTTCCAAATCTCAGAGAGCAGGACCTCCGATAGTTTGATCAAAAATAATGTTTGAGTGCTGAATTGTTCGATTTTGTTGCAAAACTACCACCTTTGGGCACCAAAGGTGATAAATTAGGAAATGGAAGTCACTCTGGATAAGAGCGTCTTATAAATGTCATGAAGGTAAACGTCCGCTTCATCTCCTGAACCTTGTCTTCATCTGGACCACATCTGGAGAAGGAACTCTGTGGAGCACTGTGCTTGGTTCGTAACCCCGGTTGAATAGGTCCAGTTTCTAGACGTGTTCTCTTGCAGGATTGGCCAGTTCTCACAGTTTCAGGATGTTCCATAACGTCTTTTTGAGAGATTTGTGTTTCACATCAGAAGCGTTTCCGTTTGGCCGCTTGGTGTCCGTCCAGGTGTGTTTTACAGGTCTGGCAGTACGACGTCTTCTTCGGCTCCTCAAGGGCGCACAACTCTGCCTCTACTGGGACAGAGAAGATGGTCACACGTTCAGGTAGGGCTCGGTGAGTAATAGGAAAATTCAGAAGCTATGATTGACATTTTCATCTAAAAACTAGGACTAAATCTTATAAGGAACGTTGGGATTTTCAATGGATTGCAATCCTAATCCTAAACATAACTGCAATTTCACCCTTCGCCCTGTGATCGCAGGTTGGAATCCAGGGCTGATAAAGTTACCACTGACGGCAAGGTACCGTCCACACGCACTGCTCCCCGGGTGCTTGTTAGCTGCCCACTGCTTCACCGATGGGTTAAATGCAGAGGTCACATGTGGTTGTGGTGCACTGTGTGCTGTGCTGTGGTGTGTTCACAATGACAATCTACTCACTCTCACTTTAAAAAAAAAACCTGAATCCCAGTCTAAATCTAATCCTAATCTAGTCCCCGGAGCGGAGTGTAGGGATGCACGATAAGGGAATTATTGGCCAATGGTGATAACCGGATAACCGGTGATAACCGGAGACAGCCCACGTGCGAGCTCACATCCGCTAAGTGACACAAACACGCAATGTACTGGGGCATTAACGACTTCAATTTTTTTCAGATCGTCTTATCCGTCAGTAAAGTCGAGTCGACAAGTCGTTTGATGACATCGCACAGACGCAGTGGAGGAACACAGGTTTCCAACAATGAGCAACTTTTATTAAAGTTCTCTGTAACATTAACAGTCAACATGACAAACAAAACATCGTCTTGTTGCAGTTTTGTGTTTAATTTCCCCTCACGCCAACGTTCCCCCCTTTTTATGAAGTGACTATAATAACTGGTTAAGTCAAGGTACGAATGACAGACAGCGTAAGCCAATCAGAGGCAGAAATTGGATTGCGTACACAAGCGTGCACACAGAGAGAGGAAAAAAACACGACTTGTCGACTTCTCTCAGGGGTCGTCGACTTGTGCCTCTGACGTCGACACGTTGACAAATCGGCTTTTCTGTTAATGCCCTACAATGTAGTTTAAAATTGTCGTGCAGTTGAGCGCGTAAAGATGAGATTTTGTTGGTGAATGTTCCACTGTGTGCTCAAGATTCAAGATTCAAGATTCAAGATTCTTTATTTGTCACGTGCAAGTTATACAGGTATAACAAGCAGTGAAATGTATCCTAATCCGCTCTTTAACTGTGCAATAGACAAGGAAGATAGAGACGCAATACAAACTTACAAACATAAATACTAACTTAAATACGGAGGCTGGGGTAACAGGACAAAAATAACCTATACATTATACAATAAGGAACATAAGGAACATAAAGTTAAATAAAGTTAAATGTGCAAACCTGAGAATGTAAACATTGTAAAAATTGTAAATGTAAATGTGCTAGGGCAGGACAGGTGCAAAGAGATGATTTTTTTTTTTTTTAAAGTGCCAAGTGCAGCTGCAGCATTGTACATTGCTCAGAATTGTGGCATAAAATAACGACTACATTTTAAGACAGAAGGAGCGGGACGTATAAAATCCCACCTCACACGTTGGACATGCCTGGCACGAGCGCTACCTTTCCAACGTACAGTAAATGTGTAAAATAAAATGTAGTGCAAATCTTAAGTGTTGGGCCGATATCGATGACTTCAAAAAGGCGGTCGGCCGATTCCGATATTATGGTGCGTCCGCGGTGGAATGGGCGAATGGCATGTTGAGGCTGTTTTTGTATTTGATTGTTTTTCTCTGAGTTTGGAGCGCTAAGAGCGTTTACTTATGTCTTCTGAATGGTCTGATTTTTCGCGGGGTCTGGAGCCTATCCCGGGACTGTGACGGCGAGCGGCCCTGTGGTCCTGTGACCTGGGCCGCAGGGCGCGCACACACACACACACTGTACACACCTATGGGACAATTTAGAGGAAACAATCACAAACTGTGTATTTTTAGATTGTGGAAGTAACCCCACAACCAACCCGGGGATCAAACCCACAACCTTCCTGCTGTGACGCGATAGTGCTGACCACACTGCAAAAAATGAAAGCTTAACAAGCCAGAAAATCTTAAAAAGAAAAAATAAATCTTTTTTTATTTTAAGAATACTTGACTTGACTAGACGTGTATGTGTAAGATCAATAATCTAATTTTAAGAAACGTTGGCTACAATTATCTTAAGAAAAATTTATTGATAAGAACTTCTTAAAATGAAATAAGAAATTTAATTACGAGAACTGAAAGGTTCTCCTGCTCTTCACTACGCATTAAGAAATTCATGAAAACTTTGCTTATTTTAAGAATACAACGTATTATTAAAGCCAAAAACATGGAAAAATGGAAAGATTTTTTTCTTGTTTTAGGAGACCTTTACAAGATAAATCTTGTCACTATACTGGCAGATCATTTTGCTTGATTCTGGTACCTTTCTTCTTATTATCCTTTTCTTTTTCTCATTTTCTGACACTGATTTTGTGCAGTGCACAGTGTTGCCCCGGACCAGTCATGTTTTACTTTAACCCTGAAATCATAGACTCACACCTTATGATGTATCAGTCTCAAATCTCTAACAGTAGTTGCAGAAATTAACCACCAAAATTTCACTCATCCTCTCACAGTTAGAACCACCGTGCGTGTGTGTGTGTGTGTATATATGGGTGGGTGGATGTGTGCTGGAGTTTATAGGCTTCATTACCTTCTTGTAGTTTGCCCCTCAGGTAAACGATAAGCAGCAGCAGTAAAAGTGTGACGGGAAGAAAAACTCCACAGAAGAGGAACCAGCCAGGTACATGCTGCAAAAACACTGCCAGCGGCGACATGGTTCACACACACACACATACATGCACAAGGGTCCAGAGAACTCTGAGAGGCACGTACAGCTGAAAGTGTGTGTGTGTGTGTGTTGGACTTTGGGCTCGTTTTGAACAACCCATGATGAGTAAAGTGGATTTAGAGCATTTAGTTAATCACTCACTCACTCAGCCCCAGACTTGTGTAGAGCCGTTAACCTGTGGACCCATTAGAGAGTGTGTGTGTGTGTGTGTGTGTGATGATTTCATCTGGTCCCTTTGATAAACTGCACCCCCAACAGCTAGTATTAACACTATTTCATCATTTATTTTGGATTTTTTTAATTATTATTTATCATGAATAAAGTCATTTTTGCTTTTGGAGATAAACTGCATCCGAGTTGATGCGTAAATAAACAAACAGACCAGATGTGGAAGTTTATTTCCATATTCACTTCACTGTGCTGCAGTTCGGACGGGATTAGAAACACCTTTTCATGTGAGATTAGATCTTTCCATCACACTGTCTCTCCATACACTCACTGTAAAATGTGCAAATTCTAACATCATCTCTAATATCAATCTGCTAATCAGTCTGCAATACGAACGTCACGGCCGCAGAATGAATGCTGTGTATTTGGTAAATATTTAAATATAGGCCTAATTAAATTATTAATATTGCACATTACATGAGGATTCCTTTTACAGTGAAAACCGTTGCTGTGTGTTTTTAGAAGAAAACACAATATAAATAATTTTTTTTTTTTTTTACATATTTTACACTTTATGTTCTGATATATTCGTACTCTACCTCTCTGCTTTAGACTCATGTTCCAATCAATGTGGATCAATATTAACTCTAGACAATCTGCTTCATCCAAGCTAGTAATGCTCTTAATTACATTTTACACGATTCAGAAAGTCTGTGACAAAACCAGAAATGTTATTTCTAAAAGAGTGTCATGAACGCTGGTATCCCACACTCCATCTCAGCACTCTGTTCTTGCTACACAGATGGAGGATGTGATGTGCCGTGATGCGATCCAGAGTCAAGTGACAGAAATAAAAATATAAAAATATTAAAAACCTATTAATCAGCACAAGCATTATTTTTGTATTTACATGAAGTTTATAAAGACACAACACCAGTTCATCTAATTTCACAGCCCTTTCATGACATGTTTTTGACCAATTAATGTACCAAGTCCTGAGTTAACGCCAAACTGCAACTAAACATCGTCCTAGTTGAAAGTGAGTGATTATTTGTCATTGTGAACACACCACGGCACAGCACACAGTGCACCACAACCAAATGTAACCTCTGCATTTAACCCATCCGTGAAGGAGCAGTGGGCAGCTAACAAGTGCCGAGGAGCAGTGCTTGGGGACGGTACCTTGCTCATGAGTACCTCAGTGGTAACTTTACCAGTCCTGGATTCGAACCTGCGACCTTCTGATCACGGGGTGAACACCCTACCGTTACTCCACCAACTGCCCAGTTCTTCATTCAGGATCACACAACCTGGCAGATGATTCATATCCAACCCTAAACCCAGGGTAGAGTGGTTGTGTGAACGTGGTGTGGACTCTGTGCAGGAGGCTCATTGTATCAGAGACGCTGTAGAAGGACAGAGTTCCTGCACTGTGATCCACATACACTCCTATTCTGGAGCACGGCGAGGCCAAGATATCAGTCCTAATGCTGTTGTGGTAGAAAGAGAGGCAGGAAGAACAGTACAAACTCCAGGAATGACCGTTCCAGCCGAACAAACACTCATCACCCCGTCCTTTCCTGCTGATCTTTTTATATGAGACTGATACGTACACACCTCTCTCACCGCTCCACTCAAACTCCCAGTAACAGCGTCTACTCACACTCTCCTTACACAACACCTGAGGCCAAAAGTCAAATCTCTCTGGATGATCAGAGCAGCGCTGGTCTCGCTCACAGCTTCTCACGATGCTGTTCTTCTCAGACAGACTGAGTTTACAATGTGCTGTGTTGGGATCCAAAGTCAGATGAGAGAAATCTAAAAATAGAAAAATGGTTTGTTTGTATTTGACACATTACTACATACATTCCATATCTTGTCTACGTGAGGCGTATATTTATGTTTGTTTGTTTTTTGCATATTTCTGTTTGTATATGTGAGAGTGTGTGTTTTTGTGTGTTTTACATACATGTCAGGAAGTCCTCTCTGCTCTTTGGTTCTTCTGTTAAAATGACCTGAGCTGCTGAAGCTGTGCAGACACAAAAATGATGACAGATACATACATACCACTACTTAATATTATCCATCGAAAAATATTTCTCTAAGCTGTGTTTCTCACTGTCACTGAGTCAGTATGTCCATGATGATGCTAGAGAGCAGGAAAGCTTCTCCTACCATACGGAAAAATTGTGTTGAATTCCTCCTGGCAGAACTCATCCAGTCTCTCCTTCAGAGCAGAGAGAGATTTCCTCACTTCATCAAATAGAGAATGGAGATGGATGGAGATGGTGGAGAAATTTCCAGAAGATTCATAAAGAGACTGGAAACTCTACAGAGAGAAAGAAGGATAAAGGAGGAAGAGGGAAATGAACCATCTTCCACCAAATGAGAGCACAGACACAGGTGTGATGCTCCAGACAGGAATATTTCTTGTGGGCTTGATTGTCATTTTTAGGAGGTTTTGTGAGGAACAGGCCCTGCTGGAGATCACACAGTGATTGTTACCTGGAGGAAATGGATGGGATCCTCTGTATGTGAAAGCTGCTGCAGTTCAGCGTCTCTCTTCTTAAGATCAGCAATCTCCTGCTCCAGTTCTTCCAGTACTCTTTCCGCTCGCTTCAGTTCAGCCTTCTCCTGGTCTCTGATCAGCTCCTTCACCTCAGAACGCTTTTTCTCAAGTGAGCCAATCAGCTCAGTAAAGAGCTTCTCACTGTCATCCACTGCTGCCTGTGCAGAGCGCTGTTAGGAGACAAGTTGAAGCTCCATTTACACCTCCACCATCATTTCCTGTCTTACTGTCCACGCTTCAACAGTTACTGTCCTTACGGTCTGCTCACTACTCACCTTTATCGTGATCACAGTCTGCTTCATCTTCTCCACCTTCTTCTGTTTCTCCTGCAGTCTCTCCTCATACTTCATCTGAAGCTCCTTTAAATCTGTCTGAGGTGAAATAAATGAGATCCAGGTGAGTCATGAGTCATGATCTCAGAAGGATAAAACCAATATTACTCCAACTATAGAGATGCATTTCCAGAAGAAAACACCAATGTGTTTGATCAAGTTTTGTAGCTGTGGAATGAAAACTGGCCGAGTAGAAAGACTTATTAAAATACATTGTGTGAATGGGGAGAGAACAAGGGATGATAAAAGTAAGAAAAAGACGAGTGTGGGTCAAAACGGATTGAGATGTGTGTTCAGTGGTGGCGCTACACTGCAAAAAATCAGTGTCAGAAAATAAGAAAAAGAAAAAAATAATAAGAAGAAAGGTACCAGAATCAAGCAAAATGATCTGCCAGTATAGTGAGAAGATTTATCTTGTAACGGTCTCCTAAAACAAGAAAAAAATCTTTCCATTTTTCCATGTTTTTAGCTTTAATAATACATTGTATTCTTAAAATAAGCAAAGTTTTCATGAATTTCTTAACACGTAGTGGAGAGCAGGAGAACCTTTCAGTTCTCGTAATTAAATTTCTTATTTCATTTTAAGAAGTTCTTATCAATATTTTTTTCTTAATAAGATAATTGTAGCCAACGTTTCTTAAAATTAGATTATTAATCTTACACATACACGTCTAGTCAAGTCAGTTATTCTTAAAATAAAAAATATATATATATTTTTTCTTTTTAAGATTTTCTGGCTTGTTAAGATTTCATTTTTTTGCAGTGTAGAACCGTGTTGACTGTCATGCAAAAATAGGCTGAATTTAAGCTTTCGATTCCCACATCCTGTGTATAATTAATTGTAGAAAATGAATGGGTTCCTAAGGGGAAAATAAACAACAGGAAAAACAGATGAACAAGATGAGTATGAGTCACGATGGTTAGTTATTTGAAGAGGCCCATGAGCCCTCGAATCACGTCGAATCATGTTGAATTTGGTGAATTTTACTGTAGATTTATTGAACTGTAGTTTCCACTTGTTCAAAAGACCTTCGACACTATCATGAGATCTCTATAAATCAATAAACAGCGGAGCAAATGGCTGGATAAAGGGCACTGACTTGATTAACTAGTTCATATTGTCTGTGGCTAAAAATCCACAAAACTTCTATCTCACCTCTTTCTTCATTCTTTCTGATGCTGCTGATACCATGTCATGGCCTTTATGCTCATCCAGCACACACAATGAGCACACACACATTTGGTCAGTGCGACAATAGATCTCCATCATTTTGTCATGTTTCGGGCAGATCTTCTCCTGGAGTTGTGAGGCTTCAACCAGTTTGTGTTTCATAAAAGCAGGAGACTGATAGTGAGGTTGGATATGAGTTTCACAAAAAGACGCCAGACACACCAAGCAGGACTTTATGGCTTTGAGTTGTCTGCCAGTGCAGGAATCACACCCCACATATGCAGCTCCAGCGTAACAGTGATCAGCAGCAGTAGCAGCCTGAACTTCTATCTCCTTCAGTTGCTCCACCACTTCAACCAGCATGTTGTTCCTGCGTAGAACAGGCCTCGAAGTGAAAGTCTCTCTGCACTGAGGGCAGCTGTAGACTCCCTTCTGATCCTCCTGATCCCAGCAGTCATTAATACACACCTTACAGAAACTGTGTCCACAGAGAACGGTCACTGGATCCTTCAGTAAATCCAGACAGACTGGACAGGTGAACTGGTCCTCGGTTACTAAGATATTGGCCATATTCTTTCACTTCCAGACTGAGAGAAAGCGCAGGAGATCAGTTTCGTTTTCTCTGAACTGGGTGGGAGTGACGTCCTGATTCCATGTTTGCGCAAGTGCCATAAAGCGAAAGGGCGGAGTGAGTAAAGCAGAGAAAGAGCGGGAGCAAATCGGACCAGACGGGGAGTTTTTGTTCTGCTTAAATCTGTACGGAAGCGTAATGCGTTCACTTGAGAAAAAATAATTCTGCTCTGTTTTTTTGAATCAACGAGAGAGTTTTTATGTTAAAAAAAATAAATAAATAAATAAATAAATAAAAAAGAAATTTGAATGAACCTCAAAAGCTCTCATTTCGCCTGCTTTAGAGCTCGATTTCACTGCAGTAATGTCACACCTTAGATTAATCCAGTTTTATTCTGGTTATATTATCGAGACTCGATAATATAAATTCACAAATCACGATGAACACAATGCTTCATGATTTAAGACTCTAAGAGACTACTACGAAGAGTAATATTCATTGGAATGCCGAATCGCTAACCGCAAACTATCTTTACTGGGGTGGCGCACCCAAGACTTCGCGGTTGTTCAGACAGAAAGCCCATGCTGATCTGCAGGACATTGCAGCGTTTCTCCAGGATCAGTTGGACCAGTACGGCGTGCTTCGTGGACACAAGATGACGCATCTGAAATGCATTCAGGCTGGTCATGTGGTGAGTCAAGAGACAATCAGATAATTGTTGAAAATACTGGATTCCCACGGAGTGCAGCTCAGGCGCCAGTGTTTCACCTTCGGCGTCGTCTGTACCAGAATCCAGGCCCAGACTTTTTGTGGCACGTAGATTCATATGATAAGCTCAAACCACATGGGATCTGCATCAGCAGTGCTATAGACGGGTTTTCTCGAATGGTTATATGGCTGCATGCATACTCCACAAATAGTGATCCTAAAGTCATCGCTGGTTACTTTATAGATGAGGTGCTGTCAAGGAATGGGACTGCTACCAGAATTCGATCGGACCTAGGGACAGAGAACTGTTACATGGAGCAGATGCAGATGTTCCTGAGACATGATCATGTGGATGAATTTTCTAGTAGATGCTATTTGTATGATTCAAGCAACCACAACCAA
>JAVGVS010002377.1:0-11801 GCA_032718565.1 Distichodus sexfasciatus
GTGTGTGTGTGTTCTGGTGTGTGTGTTGATCGGTGTTCAGATTAAAATAAAAGCTGTAGATTTGTGTCTTCATGAGGAAGTGCATGTGAGGGCTGGTCCTCAGATTTCTTCACTGTAACCTTGTTCTAAATTCTAAACTCTATCTTCTGACAGTGACAGCAGGGTTCAGGCCACATTTCACTCCATGTTGAATAAATATGTATGTAATAAATAAAGAATATTGAATCATGAAACTAGAAGTGATTAATGTAATTGTGGTTGAGTGAAAGTGAGTGATTATTTGTCATTGTGAACACAGCACAGCACACAGTGCACCACAACCACATGTCAGCTCTGTATTTGACCCATCCGTGAAGGAGCAGTGGGCAGCTTATGGGCAGTGTTCGGGGACGGTACCTTCGATCACAGGGCGAACACCTTAACCGTTTCACCGCCGACTGCTCCAGAGATTTGGTTTGAGACGTGGTTTTAGTTTGGGAGGTTAAAGCTGCATGTAGTTATTTCTAGTCAGCATGGGAGAACCTCACTAGGATGGTAACGTGTGATTGAGTGGAGTATGAAATATTGAAAGTAAATTGTATTTGATATCAGCAATGACATTTCTCTTCCTCAAATAGAACCATGTCTTAAACATGTTAAACCAGAGTTACAGCTGATTGTTGATTTAAACTCTGCTCAGATTTGATTTTATTTGGAAAGTGGAATTTATTTTCATTTCTTTTTATTGTTACATTTTTACATTTTATATTTATATACAATGATTTGATGAATACATATGTGTGTGTGTGTGTGTTGCCGTGGAGGTTGTAGTGGTGAAGTTTGTCGTTTGTGCTTCTTTCTTCTGTTTTGGGGTCTTTTCTGTCTGCTGTCCGCTGCAACGCCCCTCAAGGCTTGGCCTGTCTCCAGAGGCTGGCACTGTTAAAGACCCCCTAAACACACACACACACACACACACACACAGCCTGCAGTGTATTATTAGTTGTGTTTGGACGCCTGCTTGCTCTTTGTTTTCACACAGTCTGCCCCCAGCAGCTCCTCATCACACTGTAGCCTGTCATCTGATCAATACGTCATGTTAATGTGTATTTAATTCAACACAAGTCCACGGTGTCCTCATGTGCTGAGCTCTGTTTCCTCTAATCAGCAAATTGAATCAGGTGTATAGGTGTTGGAACAGCAGCCTGTACATTTTACACATATTACAAAGTCAGTGAAGAGTAAAAAGTGATGTGGTCTCTTGTTCTGTATGATATTCATGTAGAATGTAAAGTTGTAAATGATTTCTTACAGACAGCAATATAAAGATAAAACTATACGTAAATGTCTGAGCTGGAACAATACATGCAGTTTGATTTTACTGAAAACTTTAAGACAGAACTGAGGTGTTTTAGTTGAACCAGATGTACAGTGTGTTGTGTATTAACACAGCTGCAGTTACAACATAGTTTTAGGTTAATCTGCGATCTTCACATTTCATTTCTGTGAACTGGTTTACTAAAACATTAAAAATGTAAGTTGAAATAGAACACGTTACAGTTTTAAGTTGCAGTAAATTCAGTGTGTTAATCTGACTTTATAATGAAATCAGAATGAAGTTTAATACAAAGTGCGTTGCCACATACAAGGAGTTAGTGTTGGTGGTGAGACATTAAGAACAAAAAGGTTTTTAATAAAATGTACAAGGTACTAATATAACCAGATTACAGAATACGATGCAGATACTGCAGTACAATATATTTTTAATCCTTTTTGCCAGGGTGTGTTTACGAGCAGGGTGAGCCATTATTGTGCCACTCGGTGCCCGCTGTACCCCCAGCTGTGCCACTCAGCCCCTGTGTGTGTGTGTGTGTGTGTGTTTGGGCTGGTTTTGGGTGAGATTGGGGCATGTGCCAGCGCCTCCTCGAAGCAAACACTCAACAATAATCACCAGCTCTGATTGGACAATATTGTTATCATCCCACTACACACTCACAGCCCTGCACCATCACACACACACACACACACTAATGTTTAGACTGGAGAGTGTGTACCCTCACACTGGCACAAACACTAACAAGCAACTGTTTAAATCTGTCTGTTATTCATTCTGAAAGTGGTGGTGCTTTAATGGTCAGGACACTCACCTCTGGACCAAGAGGATCTCCAGCACTACCACCACTGTGTCCTTAAACAAGATCCTAAACCAGAAGTTGCTGCAAACCCCCCCCCAAAGAATTTCAGTATAAATTTCCAAAAACATATTTGATAAGGATAAGGAGTTGTTTTCCAACATGCTAGTTTGAGTGTGCAATAGGGAAATCACACACTCCTGGCTCTTTTATTTCCTCTACAAGAACATAAGTGTGAGTTGTGACCCACAAGTGAGCGTTACTTGTGGTGAATTATGCATATTTTTACTCTTTTTTACTCTTTTTCACTGCTCGTAAGAGTGGAACTTGATTTTGTTCTTTGGCAGTAGGAGTTGCTCTTCTTCACCTGCAGATTGGTGCGTGTTTCAGGGTCAGACCGCTTGTGCTTCACAGCCTCCATTTTCTCCAGTTTCTTCAGTTTTATTGAATGTAAAACTTTTGTCTTCTCCATTTTGGAATTGAACATTGAAAAGTGTAAAAAGGCAGGAAGCGGAACATACAGACATACACTTTGCGTTGTGTGAGGTGTCGTGTAATCAATGTGCACTCGCGTGGCATTGAGCTCCAGCAGACGGTGTGTGATTACAGTATGAAGCTTTAATTTTATGTGTAGTACCAGCAATGTAACATGAAACCCTCAGTATACACACCTGTTGTGTAGCAGTAATGCAGTTTAACACATTCCCGGTATGCAGGAGAAGGGGGTATTGTGTGTGTTGTGTGTTTGAACTGTAATGCCCAACTTGTGGCTCTCGACACGGCCCTTAATGTCAACGTGCCCAGCAGACACCGCCACACTCACACTTCCTTCCTCATGCCTCATGCCCTCACCTTCCCACACAGATCACATCTATCACCTGCTGCACTATGAGCTCCTCTTCTTCTACATCATACTTTTCACCAGATACCAAACAAAACCTGCAGATTGACTCGACATTGTGTTGCATATTTTGTAGTGTATAGTGTCCATTGTTAGTGTGCGGTTGGTAGTGTAACGGTTAGGGTGTTGACCCCGTGATCAGAAGGTCGCCGGTTAGAATCCTGGAGCAGTAAAGGTACTACTGAGGTAATCATAAGCGATGGTACACTTCCCACGCACTGCTCCCCGGGTGCTGCATGTCAGCTGCCCACTGCTCCTTCACGGATGGGTGAAATGCAGAGCTCACATGTGGTTGAGGTGCACTGTGTGCTGTGCTGTGTTCACAATGACAATTAATCACTCACTTTCACTTTTTGTTACTTATTGTCTCCAAGGGGTAGGTTAAGGTTTAGGGTTAGCAGCTCCCGGGAAGGTTCCTTGAGCAGTGTGTGTCGGTGCGAGAGTACAGGATCGGAGAGAGACGAGGCGGGAGGAGGGATGTTGGTGTGAACCAGAAAGACGGCTCGGTGAAGGCAGGATTAGAAAGACGAGAGTGTTCATCCCTCTCCCTCTCTCTCTCTCGCTCCGTCTCTACGCCCCCTGTCAAAAGACGAGCTCCCTTTCTCTTCTGTGCTTTCATGTTCACCCCGCTGTACGGGTGCGAGCGGCTTGCCAGCCATCAATTATGCGATTACCAGTTGAAATCTTTTGTTGAGTCTGATTATCTGACTGAGATATCATAAGAGTTTCAAAGTGATTTCAAAGAGCACTCCGACTCCATTAAAGACACCCACAAACATCATTAAGAGCTGAGATTATCCAGTAAAAACAACACTGGACCACATGTACACACACTAGTGTCATCAAACACCCACACACACCCACACACACTCAGAATGAGTTTCTTCAACCTTTTTACTAGCTGCTTGTGAAAGGTTGATGAGAGGTCGGGAAAGTTGTGCAATCCTCATGTAGAGAATGATAAAGAATGATCACAACTCCACTGGCCTTTATTCATGCAAATGAGAGATATTTTCAGCTGAATATGTGCTTGTCAGATGATAACAACCCATTTACCTGCAGCTTTATCTGGTATTAACGTAACACTTAGCTTCTGTTGAGGGAGAATATAAAAGATCAATAATGATGACAGGGGTAAATGTGGTCCTTCTCCAGGAGCATCGTGTAGTGATTGTGTAGACGTGGGCGGCACGGCGGGGCGGTGGTGCAGTGGTTAGTGTTGTTGCGTCACAGCAGATAGGTCATGAGTTGGACCTCCAGGTCAGGTGCAGTGTGGTTTTGTGTGGAGTTTGTGTGCTCTCGCCGTGTCTGTGTGGGTTTTCTCTGAGTGCTCTGCTTTCCTCCTACTGTCTAATAGCACAGTAAGGGTGATTGGCTACTCCGAAGTTTCCCAGGTGTGTGTATATAAATGAGAGTTTCTCAGTGTGTCGTTGAATGTGGACACGCATCAGAATAATCGCTGAAAATATCAAGTACACACCTGTATTGTGAGTAGAATGCTGGTTGTTAAAAAATTTTTGTCTGTAATAAATGGGAAGAGTTGACTGAACTGGAGCGCTTTAGTGAATGACTTCCCTGAGAGAGTCGTGCGCTAACAAACAGCTCGTGTTTAAAATGTCATTCATGTGTTTCTACACAATTCAAATTCAAAATCAAAGGCAATGTAAACTTTGTCATCTCTGCTATATACTGTACAGATATATAGAGAGACGAGACGACGTGGCTCCAGATTACACAGTGCAACAAGAAATAGGGAACAAAGAACAAATAGCGCACATGGAATAAACAATATATTAATAGAATACAAAATATACATTTTAAACTAGAAATGGTGTATTAAATATAACTTTAAACTAGAACTAGAAAGAGAGACAGTTTGGATGCAGTATTACCTACAAAAGTGGAAATTGACTTTTACACTGAATGTGCATGAAGTTAGAAACAGTTTCAATATGAAAAATTCTATATCCAGTCTATTAATAAAACAGTGTCTTCTTAAAAAGTCTAACTAACAAGTTTGTGCAGATATTATAACAGCAGTGGCGCTCCGGTTTCCTCGCACAGTCCAAAGGCATGTAATGTAGGTTAATTGGTGACTCTAAATTGGCCCTGTAATGTGTGAATGTGAGTGTGATTGTGTGTGTGTGTGTGCCCTGCGGTGTGTTGGCGCCTGCCCAGGGTTGGTCCCTGCCTTGTGCCCGTAAGTTCCCGGGATAGGCTCTGGTCCCCAAGCGACCCCAATTGGGATAAAGCGGTTTGGAAAATGAATGAATGAATGAATGAATGAATGAATGAATGAATGAATGAATGGAGAACCAGAGTCTGTGCAACACTTTTCAATAATTTGTGCAGATACAGTTAGTTAAAAAGTGACCAGTGATATATACATTCGGTGTTCAATGGTCATGCAAATAAGTAGCAGCAGAGGAGGATTGCTATTTCAATTGTCTGGCATTTATGCCAGATCAGCAGCAGTTTGGAGTGATGATACTGTACAGTTTATAAATATAAACATTATTCTTAAACATCTGTTCAGAGACAGTTTCAGTGCAACTTGAAGAGATAGTCCGTATAGCAGCACGTGCATCACAGCGAGGGTGCTGTGTAAAGTGCAGAGGAGTCAGTTCACAGTCTGGGTGTGTGTGTGGGGGGCAGTGTGAGTGCAGGAAGTGTGTTCAAGAGTCTGATGGCTTGTGGGAAAAAGCTATCACACATCTTGGTGGATCGAGTCCTAATGCTGCGATAGCATCTGCCAGATGGGAGGAGTGTAAAGAGTCCATGTGAAGGATGTGAGGGGTCGAGCACGATGCAGGAGGCCCTCCTGATGCAGCGTTTGTAAAAGATGTCCTGCAGCAGCGGGAGAGATGCTGCGATGACGTTGCCAGCTGCTTTGACCACCCTTTGAAGCCGCCTGTTATCAGCCACAGTGGTGTTACCAAACCAGACGGACATGCAACTGGTCAGGACTCTATGGTGCCCCTGTAGAACACGGTGAGGGTGGGAGGGGAGAGGTTGGCTAGCTTCAGCCGTCTCAGGAAGTGGAGACGCTGCTGGGCCTTTTTAGTGATGGAGGTGGTGTTGGTGATCCAGGTGAGGTCATCTGAGATGTGAACTCCCAACTCTCCCCAAGTCTCAACTGTGGAACCGTGGATGCTGAGTGGTGTGTGGGTGGGGCGAGTTCTCCTGAAGTCGACAATCATTTCTTTGGTTTTGTTCACATTCAGGGACAGGTTGTTCTCACTGCACCAGGTTGCCAGCTGCTTAACCTTATCTCTGTACGCCGACTCATTGTTGTTGCTGATGAACCCCACCATGGTTGTGTCATTGGCAAATTTGATGATGTGGTTTGAGCTGTGTAGGGCTGTGCAGTCATGGGTCAGGAGGGTGAACAGAAGTGGACTGAGAACACAGCTCCAAGGAGCCCCTGTGCTCAGTCTGTTGGTGCTGGAAATGTTGTCCAAGTGAGAGAGGGAAAGGTGACGTGCAGTGAATATGGCGTCCTCAGTTGACCTGTTTGTGTGATAGGCCAACTGCAGCGGGTCTAGTGAGTGGGGGAGGTTGCTTTTCACCTATGCCATGACAAGTCTCTCAAAGCACTTCATGGTGATGGGGGTCAGAGCGATGGGACGGTAGTCATTCAGGCAGGATACTGAAGATTTCTTTGGCACTGGGATGGTGGTGTTGGACTTGAAGCAGGCTGGGACAGTCATCTGGCTCAGTGATGTGTTAAAGATGATCAGCCCAGTCTCTGAGCACACAAACTGGAAAGTTGTCTGGACCAGCAGCCTTTCATGGGTTGACCTTGGTGGAAGTTCTCCTCACATCAGCTCCAGGCAGAGAGATGATCTGGTCTTCAGTTTTTGTGATGGCAAGACTGGTTCTCTGGTTCACTGGTTCTCGTCTCCTTCTTATTCTTCTTTTATGGCAGTCGGCATCCAGCTTAATGCTGCTTTACTGCCACTGCGGCTTTGGTTAGCTTACTGGCCCCACATTAGGGAGTAGCCACTGTATGTATGTGTATAATAAAGTAGACCCAACTAATCCATTATTAAATTAGTTACCAGCTATTTTAATAATCAAGTTTAATTGATTTAATCGATTAGTTGTTGCAGCCCTAATGTGAGCTGATAGCTCCATGGTTATGCTGTACGCAAAGTGGCTGCTGCTGTTCTCCAGGATGTCTGGATGTTTGTTGTATACAATACTAAAGCATAAAGCACTGTGGGTTTGAAAAAAGTGTTAAATTAATGTAAGGAATAATCAGTGATCAGCTCCTCCATGGTGAGCTTCCTTCAGTCCAGCGTTGGTCTGGTATTAAACACCACACTAATATTAGCAGCAAATTAAGAGAGCTTTAGGGCAGATTTGAATGTGTTTAAAATTCCTCTCTGGATTACAGGCTGATTATGTGTTTGCTGTGACTCTGCACGGAGAGTGTTTGGTAATGCACTCAACTCTCCACAACACTTCCATAAGGTCAAGCTCACCTCTCAGGTCAAACTGTCCAGATACACAATATGGTCAAAAGAATGTGGACATTCAGTAACCACACCTGAACGAGCTGACTGGAGATCCATCAACATAACAGGACTTTCTCCAACACTTCAGTTTGTTTCCATTCAGTGCGTCATTCACATTTACATGACTTCCATTTCCTAATTTCAGGGACAGCCTCCCAGCAGCTACTTGGTGTTAATGGTCTTGATGAGGGTCCCAGTGATGGTAGTGCCAGAGGTAGGATTCAAACCCACAAGCTCTTGACCCAGACGTGACCATAATCATCACTAGACAACCAAACTTCCTTTGTTCACCAATATTGTCATGCAAGAAGATTTGTGTAAAAGAGTTCTTGTAGATGCTGTTATTATCTAAGAGCATTGGTGAATTTTGGTGAAATCTGCGTAAGTGGGTTATACGTGCAAACTTCTGAGACATGATATCCATATAGCACTTTTTACTACAGATATTGCCACAAATTGCGACATCTTACTCTGAGCCTGTAACAAGCAGATCTTAGGCCTTAAGTCCCGAGAAAAAACTCCCTCTGCAGTAAATAAGAAGAAACCTTCAGAAGAGAATCTGCATTGAACCCCATCCGCCACTGGGTTCTATAGAAGCAGGTGATGGTGAAGTCCAGTTGACCTGGTAGACAGTGCTGTGGGTGCAACAGGTGCAGGGTGCTGCAGAAGATTTTGTGGGTCCAGCACAAGGTCCAGAGGAGTCCAGGTCCTTCACAGGCTCATGGAATTATGCTGTTGTCAACAGTGGTTGGTAGTGTAACAGGTAGGGAGTTGACCCTGTGATTGGAAGATCTCAAGTTCAAGTTCCAGATCTGTAAAGGTGCCACTGAGGAACTGTGAGGAAGGTACCGTCCCCCAAAATGGCTCCCCAGATGCAGCCAAAATCTGTCCACTGCTCCTTCATGGCTGGGTCACATGCAGCGCTCACATGTGGTTGTGGTGCAGTGTGTGCTGTGCTGTGTTCACAATGACAAATAATTGCTCATCACTATAGTATTGATATATGGGAGAGTTACGGGATATTGTGAATGTCCGTCGTTGTGGACGCAGTTTGGGAAGGGTGTAGTCTATATGTAGGTGTTGGTGTGTAACAGATTGGAGCATCTACAGTTAGTCCAACGTGGTGCAGCTCAACTTTTAACTGGCTCACACAAGCAGGACCAGTGTCGCCCATAATGGCGTCTTATCCTGCCAGTGTGTTTTAGAATCAATATTGAGCTTTTTACATCTCAACATGGACCGCGCTTTAATACACACTTTAAAAAACACTTTTATTCATTAGCTTTTAAACCTTTGCAGGAAGTTTGACAATCCCATGCTGGACTGGTCAAGTGACATCAGCCCTGAGGAGGAACACTATAACCTCAATACACACACACACACATTTTAAACACACACTTTAGGGAGTGTTTAGAAGACAAAGGCAGCGTTGGGGTCGTGCTCCGCTCTACCTGAACTCTCCGCTATCGCTCATGCTCGGTTGCGTCTGTACAACGCTTTGTCCGGGCCGAATTCCAGCAGAGTCACATGACCCGGACGGCAGCCAATCTGGGGTCGGGGACGGCATGAGGTCACCGCTAGGCGGCAGGCCCATTGTTTCGGCGAGGGCGCGAGTGGGCGGTGGGGGGCGTGGTGTCTGGCCCTGGACGCCACCCGAGCCACAGGCAGGTGGAGCTGGAGCGTCCGGCACATTCCAACACACACACTCCAGCTTTTCACTCACACACTCATAGTTTCATTGACATAAAGACAAGAGACCAAACACCAGGCTGTACTAAAGGTGTCAGGCTTTCCGGAAGGATCGTATTTCTATAATCTCCACTCACACTGTGCACACATGCACAATACACACCCCCACACACACACTTTCCTGCACTTCCAGAAACTGTGGAGATTGTGAAAGTCTCAACTGAATTTTGAGCCCTTTATGACAGGCCTCGTTTTGGAGCTGCATTCACCAACCGTTCTTCAGAAGAAATAAAACCACTTATGCAGTGTTCAAGATCCTGATATTCATCAAGGTTTTATTATTTGGGATTTAGTTTTAGCTAAGAATATAATCTGGCCAATGGCAAATTCTGTTGCATTTTTATTGCATTATGTGTTTCTGCACAACATTAGTGCAGTGGGTTTTCTTCAGTTCTACAGTACAATATTATACTATACAAATCTCTTCACTTTCTTAAGAACATATTTATACAATTTAAGAGAATGTCAGTGACTAAGGCTCATCCTCCTCAAATCCTGTTTTATTAGTTTGTAATTTTTTAAAGGTGATTTTTAAATGTGTGTGTGGTGCAGTGTAGAACAGCTGATCCACATTTTGGACGTTATTCCTCATTATCACCAGGCCGAGCGATCCAGCCCACTTCAGCTGCCCACTGCTCCCTCCTGGGTGGGTCCAGCGTAGAGGTCAGATCTGGTTGTGGTGCACGGTGTGATGTGTTGAGGTCTGTTCACAATGCCAAAAAAATCACTCACTCTCATGTTGCTGTTGCTCTGTACGTTGCTGTTTTTTTTTTGGAAATATACATTACATTTGTATATGTGCTTTAATAAACATTTAACAGCAGCAGACTGACCGTGTCTATGGTCAGGAAATCTCTCAGCCCTCCATGTTCCAAAGTAAACTCTGAGTTGAGCTGATGATAACTGACCCCATTGTGCCTCACTGCGTCCAGCTGAAATCTGAGAATGAGTTGCTGTAAATACAAACCTGCTGTTTTACTGGAGCTTTTGTGAAATAACTAAATATTTAGTTTCATGTTTAGTGAATGATCTTGTTTTATTTCATCTGATTTTAATGAAGCATATTGTGATGTGATACCAGTCAAATGTTTTTGCACAGCACAGATATTACTACTGTTTAAAATCAACTGCAGATTTCTCATTGTTGTTAAGTTTTGAAAAGCTGTAAAAGAACAAAATGAATATAGATAAGTTGGAAAGAGTGGATATCCTCTTAACGTGGTTGAAAAGCTGATAATGTGGTGATGGCAGAGTCACGTTCTAGACCAGGGGTAAGCAACTCTGGTCCTGGAGGTCCGGTCTCCTGGATGTCTTCCATCCAGCTGGAGTTCAAAACATTCACACCTGGTCTCAGGTAGATAACCACCAGAAGAGACTGATCAGGTGGGATGGAAAACCTCCAGGACCAGAGTTGCTTACTCCTGGTCTACACTGTGCTTCAGCAATATATCTTCCACAGGGTTTATGCAGGGATCCTAGAGTCGAATTTACTACCTTTTACTACCTTTTTTGCTACCTCCACAATATTTTTTACTACCAACACGACATTGAGCAGCGGCCTTTTTTAGCGTCCTTCCCTTAACCCTAGCCCTTGTGTTATCCTAACCATAACCCTTAGTCCCACCCTAATAAGGTCAACCTGACACTGCTTAAAACAAATGCCTCACAGGCCAGCACCACTGCAGAATCAGAATCCTGCTCAAATCCCTCCTACACACAGGCAGCAGGGGCTACATGCTGAGGCCTTTCACTCTGATCTGAGACCAGCTGCGGGCCTCCTTTTACACTATCTAAGATTAGAGCCTCAGGGCCCAATACACATAAATGAGAAGACACAGCACAGTACACACTGACCCGCATCATTGACACCATTTATAAGTAATTTCTTAAAACGTGGCGCAATGCCGAGTCGAATGATGTAAGCAGTCTTATTCTTGCCACATGCAAAACTTTTAGCAATCTCGGAGTGAACATGTTTTCGAATAGTTCCCTCATTCGAATTGTATGAGTGATGGTTGGCTGCAGTGTTCAGGCATCAGAGAACTTCAGCGCTGAGAGCTGACGTTGGTAACAGTAAGCTCTGCTGTCTGTCTGCTGCAGCCGTCGTGGTGCTAGTGGCACTAGTTTGCTGCTGAGGTGGTGTGATGGCAGTGTTTGTGGTCGTAGCTGACCTTAGGTTTACGTTTCCCCTGGTCCGTGTAGCATCACAGAACAACGAAATAGGGAACTGCTCCCCCCGCACGCGAATATGCTGCTGGTGGCTGGTGGATTCTCTGTGCGATCTGATCGCGGTAACGCCGTTCCAGGTTGAATTTATTGTCTTCTTGCACACACTGCAGAATGCTTCCCGGTCATTCCCCAGGACCGGCTTAAGCCAGTCTTTAAATGAGTTTTATTAAACTTACATTTCTCCATTTCCTGTTTGTGAAAAACTAGAAGCGGTAAGTGGCTACTAGCTAATATTAGAATGTTTGCTGCGCACAAAATGGCTTGCCGCAAAAAATTTGTGGGCCTAAATTTCAA
>JAVGVS010002378.1:0-11801 GCA_032718565.1 Distichodus sexfasciatus
CGTTTAGCGCTCTGAACGCTGAAGCTCATAGGAGTTGTATTAAAAATAGGTGCTGCCAGCGGGAAAAAAAAAACGTAGGCCCTAAAACGGCTCCCTGAAATTTTTACAAACAATAATCAAATGAGTCAAAGGTTAATTTGAAATTTGTCCCTCAAATAATAATCCCAATACAGCAAAGAGCTGGCCTTTCTGGGATTTTTTATTCTTGAGAAATATTTCTGCAGTTTTTGGCTCTCATTTTCAGTCCAGTCGTTCGAGCATAACAAAGCCGTCTAACGTACGTCAAGAACCGGGGATTTGTTCCCATTTCCTTCATTTAATCTGCTCAACATGCCAAAGATAAGAGTTTGAAAGGCGTAAAACAGTCGTTTTTGCTCCAACAAGGTGATTCCCAAGGAGTTATTATCTGATAAATAAAATTCCTATGTCAGCATGTTGTCCAGCACGTCCTTGAAAAATGTGAGGAAACAGGACGAGTTGGGGATAAAGAAAGAGGCCCAGAAAATGTTCTGCAGCTGATTAAACAAGACATAAAGAAACGAGCGATGATTATAGATTTGCGCAGTACTAATTATGTATTCAATATACAGAGAATGCAAATATATTTATATTCATATTAATTATAGAAGATCAAATTATTATTTTTAAACAAATCCTACACCTAATCCCAATCAGACTATTACTGTAATATCTAGATAGATAAAAATAAATAGATAAATAAGTAGGTAAATGAACACACTGAAACCAAAGTTTAGGATCTAAGTCTAAGATCTAAGGTTCCTAATTTAAAATCGATGGTTCCAAGTTTAGGATCTAGTGTTCCAACTTTGGTATTTAATTTTAGGATCTAATTTTCCGTGGATAAAGACCAGGATCTAAGATTCCTGGTTTAGAATTTAAGATCCCAAGTTTCGGATCTCGTGTTCCAAGTTTAGTATCCAGGTTAGGATCTAGTTTAGATTCTTAGTTCAGAATATATGATCCCAAGTTTATGATCTAAGGCTCTAAGTTTAGGTTCCAAGTTTAGGATCTAAGATTCCTGGTTTAGAATCTATGATTCCAAGTTTAGGATCTAGTGTTCCAACTTAAGTATTTAATTTTAGGATCTAATATTCCAGGTTTAGGATCTAAGATTCCTGGTTTAGAATTTATGATCCCAAGTTTAGGATCTCGTGTTCCAACTTTAGTATTTATTTTTAGGATCTAATATTCCAGGTTTAGGATCTAAGATTCCTGGTTTAGAATCTATGATCCCAAGTTTAGGATCTAGTGTTCCAACTTTAGTATTTATTTTTAGGATCGAATATTCCAGGTTTAAGATCTAAGATTCCTGGTTTAGAATCTATGATTCCAAGTTTAGGATCTCGTGTTCCAACGTTAGTATTTAATTTTAGGATGTAATATTCCAGGTTTAGGATCTAAGATTCCTGGTTTAGAATTTATGATCCCAAGTTTAGGATCTAGTGTTTAGTAACCAGGTTGGGATCTAGTTTAGATTCTTAGTTTAGAATATATGATCTCAAGTTTATGATCTAAGGCTCCAAGTTTAAGTTCCAAGTTTAGGATCTAAGAATCCTGGTCTAGAATTTATGATTCCAAGTTTAGTATCCAATGTTCCAAGTTTAGTATCCAGGTTAGGATCTAGTTTAGATTCTTAGTGTAGAATATATGATTCCAAGTTTAGAATCTAGAGTTCCACGATTAGGATCCAGTGTTCCAAGTTAGTGTAAACTTGGTGTTCCAAGTTTAGGGATTTGTGAGGCCCTCGGTGTCCCCTAAAAGAAAAACGATGATTTGTCCATTTTATGGACATTTTATGGCCGACCCCATGAAGAAAAATGATTTTAAAAATTCCTTTTTTTTATTTCAAAAAATAAAAAAGGTAAGGGATTTGTTTTTTGGTTACTAAGGTTACGGTTAGGGTGAGATGTAGAGTTAGTAGTATTAACACCTAGTCATTCTGGAAGTCCTCCACAAAGACTGTGTCTGTGTGTAAGTGTGTAGTGACCTTGAATTCGAGCTCCATGGCGGTGACGGTGTCCCCGGGCGGGGGCTGGCCGAGTTTCTGGATGTGGGCGTAGAGGTTTCGGGCCGGCACCTCGGTGTTGCCGCAGGTTGCGGCCTCCAGCAGCGCCTCGTGGATGAAGACGTACTGGTCCTCCGTCTGCACCATGTAGTTGCGCTGCGAGCGCATGCAGGTGACGTGGCCGTAGATGTCCACCGTCTTCTCGTGCTTCATGCGCTCCAGCATGGCGTCGATCACGATGAAGCAGCCGGTGCGACCCACGCCGGCACTTGAGATGGGACAAACAAAATCCAAATTTACCCAAGTAAGTAAGTAAGAAGAGCTGAGGTGTTGTTCGGTCAGGGTCGAGACCCCTGCTTACCTGCAGTGCACCACCATGGGTCCGGCGTCGGGAGGGTTGCAGGCCTTGACCCTGCGCAGAAAGGCCAGGATGGGCGTGGGGTACTCGGGCACGCCGTGGTCCGGCCACGCCATGAACTGGAACTGCCGAATCTCACGCTTCTCACTGGAACCGTTCTGTTGAACGAGACAGCGATGGTATTAAACACTCAAGTCTGAGCCAATATCCATCATGAACAGGGCTGAAAGCCAGCCGGTTAGGATTTTACCTTATACAGTGCGAAGGTGCGCACGCTGTACGTAGCCAGCTCCACCGTGTCCAGCATGGTCACCTGGATCATCCCGTAGGTTTCTGTACCACGAATAGGCCAGTACTGGTCACACTTCACCTGTTGAACACAGACAGAAGATCAGACATGCTTAAATCTGTTAATTATTAATAGGTGTGGAGTGATGGTCAGTGCCGATTTTGACCTTGATGACAAAAGAAAGTCTTTTTGTGAGTGTCACGCGCACTCCACTCCGCGGCCGGCAATTGGAATGGGACGCGGCCGGTCGCGGTTCAAAGGGTATTTAAGGATTCACTTCCTCGCGGCGCGCCGCTCTGCCATTAGAGTCCACCAGGCCCTCTTCCGATTCTCATCGGCATCAGCTGTGAGTACTCCAGTTATTGGGTTCATCTCTTTGTTAGAGTGTGTGTCGCTAGAACGCGGATTATTGTGGTAATCCTTACTCTTCGCGTAAGAGAGTTCTTCTATCAACTCGCGTGGCTTTCCCGTCTACTCGCGCGCTCAGCCGCGTTTGGGCTAACCAGCACGCTACAAGGGCTAACGAGTAGCAATTGGTTACATCCTAACCAGATCACTGTCGAATTGTGAAAGTGTGGCATTCGGTTCATATCCTCATCAGATCCCTGTCCAAATCGGAGAGCATTCCCACAGCCGCCTAACCCGGCCGCCGGATGTTTGCTCGCGTCTGCCTTTCTCGTCAAATCCTTACCAGATCCCTGACGAATCTGACAATGAGTAACTTGTAACAGGAAGTAATGTTCCAAAAATATTAATTAACGGTGTAGTTTATTTCCACCATTAACTCCCAGCTCCATGACGATATAATATGATATATATCAGGTCAGGTCCGTGTGCTGCGTCCAATCAGCAAGCAGGTCGCGACCTTTACCCACATCCCACTCTGAGCGAACACGACCCTGTCCACGCTGACTCACCACACACACACCCCAACTCACTGCTACCACTCCTCCACTCCACCTTATCCATCATCTGACCTTCTATCCATCACCTAAATCCAGCAGCACAATTTCCTCGGGGTGAGGGATTGTCAGACATGACATTTCGTGGAGGCGAGGATGCCGTTCTGCCCCGTTCTCGCCGCTTGCCCCCCTGATGTACGGCACCCGGGTGAGCGGGGCAGCACCGCGCCGCCACGGGGCATTTACTCTGCTCCGGTGACATTTTCCCAGCGGGGCTCGGCGTCGTGAGGGAGGTCAGTCACCAATCATCACGCCACGGCGGCCCAAAGGCCAGTTGGACTGAATTAAAGCTGGACGAATGTGACAACGCAATATTCCAGCGTAACATAACATAATTATTAGTAGGGGTCCGATCAGATAGCGCTGGAGTCCTGTTGTGTTTCCAGAGAGCGGGACTCACCCTGGACTTCTCCTCCAGCCGGGTCATCATGACGATGGTGTTGGCCCTCTGCTCCCACACCATCCTCCAGAAGTCGCTGAGCGTTTCGGGCAGGGGGCCCTGCGTGGCGATGTAGGCGTTCTGCTTACGATAACCGTCTATGTAGTTAGAGTTGATGTAGTCGCTGCCCGGGACGGCTGCGGAGGGAGAGAAATAAGAAAGGAAGACAGAAGAGAGAGAGAAAGAAGGGACAAATAAACAGAGACAGAGGAGAGATGGAAATATAGAGGGAGCGGAGAAGAAAGAAAGAGAGAGAGAGAGAGCGAGAGGTACAAGAAAGGAGAGAGGGAGAAAGAAAGAAACAAGACGGAAAGAGGGGGAATGGGAGAAAGAAAGAAGATGAAAAGAGAGATGGGGAATGGGACAGAGAAAGAAAGAAAGAAAGAAAGAAAGAAAGAAAAAGGAAGAGAGACAGAAAGAGGGAAAAGAGAGAGGGCGAAAGAATGAGAGAGAGAAAGACAGAAAGAGAAGGAAAGAAAGGGAGAGGGAGAGAGCGAGAAAGATAGAAAGAGGTACAAGAAGAAGAGAAAGAAAGAAAAAAAGAAAGAAAAAGAAAAGGAGAGTGGGAGAAAGAGAGAGTGGGAGAAGGAAGAAAGAAAGAGATAGAAGAGGGACAGAAATAATAAAGAGAGAGCGAAGAAACACAGAAGAAAGAGAGAAAATAAAGACAGGTGAAAAGAAAGAGAGGGAACGTCATTACACATCTCACCGCACATGAAGCCACCACGACCACAAACAACATCCTCATATTGATGTACGGTTGATTCATGACCTACTGCTGACCTGATCATCTGAGATCACAATACAGGTGACAACAGCGCAAAGGCACAAAGATTGTCACGTCGTTAATGAAGCTTTACTCCACACAGGGGAGAGAGAGAGTCCAGACGTGCCTTTTCAACAGTTACACATTCACCAAAGAGAAGATCAGAAGCAGCTAAATCAGCAGGAACGAACTGGCTCATCTTACCGTCCACAGACGTCAGGACCACTCTGGAGTGGTCGTAGGCGATGACGTTGGCGTAGCGGTTTTTGGGTTTGTTGACCTCCATGTTCGAATTCTCCCAAGTGAACTGCTGACCAGGATCAATGGACTAGAGTAAAAACACAGAGAGAGAGAGAGAGAGAGAGAGAGAGAGGGA
Source organism: Distichodus sexfasciatus (assembly GCA_032718565.1). Lineage (NCBI taxonomy): Eukaryota > Metazoa > Chordata > Actinopteri > Characiformes > Distichodontidae > Distichodus > Distichodus sexfasciatus. Next base: position 5,217 of record JAVGVS010002378.1, read on the forward strand.
GAAAGAGAGAGAGAACAAATGAAATTAACCAACAGAAGTTTTTCTTGAACGCTCTGCATCGTTTTTATACAGGATGGTTAGAGAGAAGAAGACGACAAAATAAGGAAGAGATGTAGTAGGATAAATAGAGTGAAAGACTGAAAGAGAAAGTAGGAGAAGAATAGAAAGTATAGATTCAAATGCGTCGCAGGAAGACTAGGAGAGGTAATAGAGAAAAGAGAGATTAAGAGAAAGATGGATGAGGACAGATCAAGGGGTATTCTATACAAGAGAATAAAGTGCAAAAGAAAGGTATAAACAGAGTGATGGAGGGAGAGAAAGAGAGGAAGAAGAAGTAAATAGGTAAAGGTGTCTCAGAAACAAGGAAAGACAAGAGAGATGGAGAGAGTGAGGCAGGTAAAGGTAAAGAGAGGAAGAAAAAGAGACAGGGAAGAAGACGTAGAAAGGCAGAAAGAAAAAGGAGGAAGACAGATGAAGAAAAGAGAGTGAGTTAGAAAATGAGAGCGAGCTCGAGAAAGGAACATGGAAGAACAGGAGAGGTGGAGAAGAGGCATGTGGGAAAGAGAAAGAAATAAAAGAAGAAAAAGAAAAAAGAAGAGAGGAGGAGAGGAAGATTAGATTATAGCAAGAAACAAAGAGAATGAGGGAGTCAGAGAAAAGGGGTGAAAGGGAGAAAAAGAGAAAGAGATAGAATAAAAGAGAAGAAATGAGGATAAACAGGTGTCTTGAACTGTCTGCTCACGGCTCTTTCAGGAAGAACCTCTGTTTTTACGCTTGAAAGATGGAGAGAAAGAGCATAAAGGGCAAGAGAAAGAGGATAAATAAAGTGAGGGATGTGGAGAAAAAGTGGAAGAAGAAGAAGATGGAGAGAGTGAATGATAAAAGATAAAGAGACAGATCGAGGAGATAGAGACAGGAAGAGAAAGGGAGGGGGAAAGAGAGGAGAAAAGGAAGCACAGGGGAGAAGATAAAAGAGGGAGAGAGAATGGAAGAGGGAGAGAACGACAGAAAGAGATAATGATGAATATGTTTTCTCTTTCAGGAACAACCTGTGTCTTTATTCAAGGTGAACGGAACAGGAGCATCGTACCCTGGTACAAAGCTCCACGGCAACCTCTGCCTCCACCTGGGGACTCTGTTTCTATAGCAACCCCACGCTCTGAAAGAGAGCCCCCGGAGCAGAGGGACGAGGCCTTGGAAGACTGGGAATATCCCACTGAGGGTGTGTTATAAAGCAAGAACGATCACGTACTTCACACCTTGCTCCTCATTTACTTCACAAATGGAGCAAGGAAGTCACATTAACAATAATTGCAAACAGAACCATCCAGAACGTGCTGAGGATCTCATTTAGGGATGTGAATTTCACCGTCTCCCTGCTAATTACTAATCTGGGGTAAAGCAGAATCTCAGATATATAGAGTCTGCAGCTGAATAGAGCTTTAAAAGTTTTAATCTGGTTCCTGATGGCCATTTGCGGGTTATGGCTGCTTTATGCTGGGCAATTGTCCAAAACACACCTTAAACCAAGATGTTGGCCAAGATTGGGAAACAAATAAAAACAGATCGAAGGCTTCCAAACACAGTTTAATCTGCTCACAAGTTTAATGACGATGCCCGGTGGCATTCATGGTGGTGATCTTTTTTGTTTTTGATGAAGGTAGTGTTAATGGGCTGAGTGGTGCTGCTGGGCTTCATGGTGTTGCCTGTGTTCATGGTGGTGTTTGTCTTTCTGGTGTTTATCATTGATGGTTTTGATGGTTGTGGTGTTTATGCTACTCTTCCTGGTGGTGGTGTACATGGTGTTAGTGCACATGCCCTTTACGGTAGTGTTCCTGGTTTTGGTGGTGTTCGTGGTGTTGGTGTTTAAGGTAGAGTTGGTGGCGTTTAAGGTAGAGTTGGTGGCGTATCGGTAGGGTGTTCGGCTCCGTGAACAGAAGGTCGCAGGTTCGAATCCAGGGCCGGTAAGGTTACCACTGAGGTACTCATGAGCAAGGTACCGTCCCCAAGCACTGCTCCTCTGGCACTTGTTAGCTGCCCACTGCTCCTTCACGGATGGGTTGAATGCAGAGGGCACATTTCGTTGTGGTGTACTATGTGCTGTGCTGTGGTGTGTTCACAATGACAAATAATCACTTTTACTAGAGTTCCTGGTTTTGTTGATGTTCATGGTGTTGGTGTACATGGTGTTTATGGTAGTGTTCCTGGTACTGTTGGTGTTCATGGTGTTGGTGTTTACAGTAGTGTTCCTGGTACTGTTGGTGTTCATGGTGTTGGTGTTTACAGTAGTGTTCCTGGTACTGTTGGTGTTCATGGTGTTGGTGTTTACGGTAGTGTTCATAGTTTTGTTGATGTTCATGGTGTTGGTGTACATGGTGTTTACGGTAGTGTTCCTGGTACTGTTGGTGTTCATGGTGTTGGTGTTTACGGTAGTGTTCCTGGTACTGTTGGTGTTCATGGTGTTGGTGTTTACGGTAGTGTTCCTGGTACTGTTGGTGTTCATGGTGTTGGTATTTATGATAGTGTTCATGGTGTTGTTGACGTTCATGGTGCTGGTTTTCATAGTGTTTATGGTAGTGTCCCTGGTTTTGTTGGTATTTATGGTGTTAATGGTTTTAATGGTGGTGCTAATTGTGCTCTTGGCGATGTTCATGGTGTTCATAGTGCTGGTGGTGTTCAGGTTAACTCTAGTGTTCATGATGGTGTTGTTGGAGGTTTTAGGACACTGTCAGGCCTGATGTAGCACCTGCAATCAATTCAGCTCCCAGTGTCAGGTGTGGAGAGGAAGAGCAACGACTCCCCTGATGCTACATCAGCAGGGAAGGTGATTAAAGAGAAAGACAAGAGTGGGAGAAAAACTGAGAGAGTAAATGAAAGAAAAAAAAGCGAGCAGAGTGAGTCTCTGGGAAAAGAGAGCGGGAGAGAAGGGGTTGGCAAAGATAGATACAGAAAAAGAGAGAAGATAGTAGCCTGGAGTATAGGGACCTATTCAGGATGAAATTCCCGTATGCATGATTGTTAGTAGTACAACACACTCCTCCATCCATCCATCCATCCATCCATCTGTCTCTTTCTCTCTCTGCCACTACACCTTCCGCTCTGCTGTGCGTCACGTGGAATGGTCCAAAATTCGGGAGAACGCTGACCGCAGCTCACACCGACTTACAGAATCAAACATGAGCTTGGGGTCTGGTGCAACACTGCTGAAACTCAGCACTCACGAAACAAAATGGCAATCACAGATTAAAGGCGTACTCTGCCCAAATGCCCGAATGCTGCTAACGATCAATTAAAGCAAAGGAGACAAGCAACACAGTTTTTTAATGCAAATGTGGCTAACAAAGAACGAATGCTAATAGTGCCAGCAGCATGGCTACATCAGCCGCTTGCCCCATAGGCTTTCACTCACAGTTAGCCTCTTTAACAAGCCGGTAGCGTTACGTGCCACATCATCTTTATGTCACTGTTTCGCCATATTAACCTACCAGATGTACCACATGCCCCACTGGCTTTCATTCATCGTTAGTCTAATTAGCAAGCTAGCTACACCACTCACCCTTTTGGTTTTCATTTATCGCTAACAACATTAGCTAGACAGCTGTGCCATTTTTCCCAATGGCCTTTCATTGATTATTAGCCACACTGGCAGTTTTTGGGCCAGGTTTAGCCAGGACTGGAACTGGACACCCCTGACCGAGACAGTTGTGCCATTTGCCCCATAATCTTTCACTTAGAGCGACATTAGTTGGCCAGTGATGCCACTTGCCCCCTCTAGCTTTTTTGCCAAACTACTGTGTAGTCCCACAGCTGTGCCACTTCCCGTCATTGTTAGTTGACTAACAACTGGGCAGTTGTGCCATTTTCGTTGATTCTTAGCCGCATTAGCAGTTTTGGTGCAAAGCGCTCGTTTAAGACAGGGGAGAAGGGAGGGGCAGCATCTGTTGGATGTGGCCTTTGGAGTCGATCAATACCCGAAATGCCAGATGCATGTCAATACGCTCCAATGTCGCGTTGGAAACGTGATTGGACGAGTGCGAGTCTATAGCGAGGTTCCACAAAAGGCTGTCTGTGCTTGTTTCCTGCAGACGACATTAGCCGCGGTGGGCTAGAAGGTGTTGTATTCCTCCCCTCGGGGAGTATCGGAGATGCCCCTTCCTCCACTTCATCCCTGTCTTCCTTCCTCTTCCTGTCGTAAGAATCCTTGCCTGAAACGATGAAATGACTGGCTGGTATCTGGGCATCGATCTGCGCCAGACCTGTGCTTTGGCGCTCGATAACGTCACAGACTCTCTTGTTGTTCTGCATCGATTCTGTCGCCCGCGAACCAGGCTTCGGTCAACTTAGCGTCAATCAGATGACGAGGTCGCAACCCGAGATAAATTCGGCAGCCTCCGGGGTTTGTTTGCCTAGGATGGTGCGCAATGCTTGACTCCTGTAGTGACTTACTTCTAATGAGCCACTTTAACACGGCCATTAAGTGAGTAATTATTTGGCATTGTGAACACAGCACAGCACACAGTGCACCACAACAAAATGTGACGTTTGCATTTGATTTATTCTTGAAAAAAAAGAAAAGAGCAGTATCCAGGGAGGATATCCTTGTCCCTGGGTACATCAGGAGTACCTTTAACAGCCCAGGATTTGACCCAACGTTCCTACCAGTGTCCCAAGAACAGCCAACACGAGCAGGGGTCAGGATTTACGGCATTTACCTCAAGATTAATGAAGAATAGCCGTATCACACGAGGTATACATCCTCACACCTTCTTTCTGTGCTTTTTCCTGAACTGAATTAAAATAAAATAAAAGCAGACTTTGTCATATCAGCAAAAATTGAATCGTCCAGTGAAGTTTATACTTAAAACTGTTTGATCGCTTGGCATTTAGTTAACTGTACTTTTGCACATTTGGACACCTTTGCCACAAAAGCAAGCTGGAATTTTGCTGGTTGAATTTTGGATGTCATGGCCGGACTTCTTGGTTTTCTGTGAATGATGTAGATTAAAAATGATCAGTGCCACCCCAAGGAATCTGGAACCTTTGACCACCATCAAACCAGCAAATGAAGAGCAGTTCATCCGACCATCTTGGCTTACATGGTATTTTTCTGGCATCTGCATTTCTTGTATTCCTTCTCCGTAAGGCTAACTGCAGAGCGGAAGAGAGGAGGTGGGCGACGCTCTCTGGCAGAAACGGCCGTGTGGAACTGCTAGATTAACGAAGAAATGCCTCTAACGCAAACAGAAGCAGCTCCAAATTCCTGACAAGCGTATAAACCCTGGAGGATTGAGGTATTTTTTTTGACACGACGAGCATTGCTGATTTGTCTCCAAGTTAGCGGAAGAGCGCTCAGCCCGAAGGAAACTGGGAGAAAAATTTGACGTCTGCTCTCGCTTCTGCTAGGCCGGGCGGTGCTTTTCTTCGGAGAGGGGGGAAAAAGCGAACGCTCTCAAAGCCGTCAGCGCTCGGGCTGACAACCCTGAGATGCAGATAATGACGATAGTGGCTGGGGTGAGGAGCACCACAAGGCGGAAAAAACCTTCAGCCTCCTGACAAGAGACGGCTCGTTAGTAGCGCAACTCCACGTTGGCCCTCGCTTGAGATGCCCGGCGTCTTTCGAAAGCTTGTGTTGGTAGTGAATATCGAGCCAGGAGTGTGAAGTTCAGACGACAAAGAGAAACGACAGATCGGCAATTTAGATTTTGTAGTGAGTGTTCTGGAAGGAGGACACTTGTCAGTGGAGAGAGTTGTAGCTGCTGGTTTGAGGTACTAAGCAGAGACGGAGAGAAATTCTCTTTTTGACAGAAGTATTCCAAATGACATAATATACTGGCGTCGATGCCAGTACTTGGTCAGTGCTGAAGTAGGGAGCCAATAAGAAGTTACCTTGCTTATTACCTCTCATGATATCACAGGTTCTCGGTTACTAAGACCAGCAAAGTTTTGGTGCTGGTTTGAAGGCGATTTTGCGGCACCGCTTCCAAATTAGGAACCGGCATCAGTAAAGAACTGGCACTAGCAGTAGCAATCAATTAACAATGAAAACTTATGTCTGCTTTTAAGAAGTTTAAAGAAGAACTCTCAGGATTCCATTATATCCATAACCCCTCACAAACCATCAAACAGACAGCAATTTTAAAAAATCCATCCTGGCCTGTGTTTTATTTTTGTTTTTCTCCATCTGCATTTCTTCTTCTCATATTCCCTTTCTGCTGACTGTAGTGTGGAAGGAAGGAGGTGGGCGTTGGGCGACACTCTCTGGCAGATACGGCGGTGTGAACCTGCGGGACGCTAGTGTTAGCGTGAAGTCGGGACCCTCGCCAGCCAACGTGACGACGCCCCAATGGGGCCGCTCCCCCTGGCACCAAGACAACCATCTGTCTCCTGGAGGAGGGGGGTCTTCCTCGACAGGACGGGCCGACGGCGCCACCTGCCAGCAGTCGAGCCGTGGTGAAGTGGCGTAGGGTGAAACGCCCCCTGAGGCAAGTTGGAGTTGGCACATACTGCAGCTCGGTTTTGCTGGAACAAATTTTTCCCTGACTCTGCTGGAACAGGAACTTAAGTCTTGTGCTTAAAGATCAGAGT
>JAVGVS010002379.1:0-11797 GCA_032718565.1 Distichodus sexfasciatus
CTTTGTGATAAGATATATATGCAGGTACTAAAATTCGAGGAAAGTTCTATATAATAATAATAATAATAATAATAACAAGGTTGTACAAGCCATTATACAAGCAATCATAATTGCAAATGTGTGTGTGTGCGTGTGTGTGTGTGTACGTGTACGTGTGTGATTTATCCTTCCTCTCATACACACCCACACACACACACTCATTAATCCCCTCTGTCCACAGTTTGACTTTGTGAAACTACTGGACGGGAAACAACTACTGAAGCAGGAATCCCGGAACGCCGATGTTCCCAGAGCTGCGGCGGGCGGGACCGTGCTGCTGAGCATGCTGCAGGAGACGGTGTTTATGGAATATTTGGACGTCGGCACGTGGCACCTGGCCGTGTATAACGATGGACGGAAAATGGAACAGGTGTTGATGCACACCACAGCTGTAGGTAAGAGGATGAAACACACAAATATCCACCTCTTTCACCAATATTTATGATAATGTAAATATTATTATTATAAATATTATTAAACATGAATAACTTAAATACATTTTGATTTCATAAACATAGATTCTTCATAGAACTTTCTTAACAACAAATTTCAGAAAAACATTTAATCTTATGCTATATATAAATATACTGCAACTCAGAAATCAAATGATTTCTGCAGATTTGTAAATTATTTATTTAGTAAACCATAATATAATAATAAACTATCTGCATATCATTAATATTTGACACTGTTCTTAAATTACTACTAATTTATAAAAAGCCAAAAATAAAAAACTTCTACAAAGTGTGAAAACTCATTTCCTGACCTGCATCCAAGCAAATTTTATATCAGTCTGAGAACTGGGCAAGATTTCATTTTTGTGTTAAGCAGCAAAAACAATGCTGAGTAATTTTAGAAATGTTGGTCAGTGAGCCATTTTGTTTCTCTCAAATATTTCAGTTTTGATATAATGCAATATTTTAAAAACGTGTGTTTTTGTAGAAATAATGGACGGTTGCTCGACCAACTGCAACGGAAATGGCGAGTGTGTTGCCGGTCACTGCCACTGTTTCACTGGATTTCTAGGACCAGATTGTTCTAAAGGTACAACACAATTTCACACAAATTCAACACAAGATTCACATGACACACACACACATTACAAGTACAGAACCCTAACCCTAACCACACTACAAACTTAGAGTGTAATAATCACAAACCCACAATGCACACACACACTTCCCTTCAGACAACAAAATAGAGCTGAATTAATGTTCGTGAAGGAGCGGGGGCTAACTAAGGTTGCAGTTATTTTTGGTTATTTATTTGTGCTTAATTTTATTTGATTATTTTATTAGCTTTTTATTGTGCTGCACTTAAAAAACATCTTATATTGCTTTTTAAATGTGCTTTATAAATAAAATTTCATTTACTCATTTCACATGGGGTCAGTGCTGTAAAACAGTCAAGTACAGTAGATAAAGACCACAGTTTTACAGTTTTGTGTGTGTGTGTGTGTGTGTGTAGACTCCTGCCCCGTGTTGTGCAGCGGTCACGGCGAGTATGAGAAGGGTGTGTGTGTGTGTCACACCGGGTGGAAAGGGGCTGAGTGCGAGGTGGAAGACGGCCAGTGCATTGATCCCACCTGCTCCAACAATGGCGAGTGTGTCGACGGAACGTGTGTGTGCGCGCCTGCTTTCAAAGGCAACAACTGCGAGGAAGGTGTGTGTTTTACACACAAACTCACACACAGTCACACACACTTTGATAAGTGTTGCACTGAAATTTTTTAGTGATTCCTTACATTACTGCTTCACAGCAAAAAGTAATATATTACTCCCAACGCTGAGTACAGTGCACATGCATGTGTGTTATGACATTTACTGTAAAAGGTGTCATGTATAGGAATGTTTGTGTATGTGTGTGTGTGTGTGTGTGTGTGTGTGTGTGTGAAGTGGACTGTGTGGACCCGACGTGTTCAAGTCGAGGAGTGTGTGTGCGAGGCGAGTGTGTGTGTTCTGCAGGTTGGGGAGGTGAAGTGTGTGAAACTCCTCTTCCAGCGTGCAAAGAGCAGTGCTCCAGACATGGAACGTTCCAACCGGAAAGCGGAGTGTGTGTGTGTGAGCAGGGCTGGACAGGAGCCGACTGCTCTACAGGTCAGATACTTAACACACACACTTAAATACACACTTATACACACTTACACACACACTTTGACACAAGCATCAAATCCATTTTCTCTTTCATTTGAGGAACTGAAAAGAAAGCAAAATATGAATGAAGACGTGTTTTATATCCAGCATTAATTTTGTTAAAAATGTTGAAAGTTTTTGAAAAATGTTTGTCAGTGAACAAATTTTCTAAAATTTTCATGACTAAAATTAAACATTGATGAAGTAAAACTAGATATTTATTAATAAAGTCGTAACCAAATATACAGTAAGTGTGTGAATAAATGTATACACAAGTAAGAAATTTTGTTTTCATTTTTATTTTCTAATGCATTTTTTAATCAATTACATTTTTAAGTAAAAATGACCTCAAAAGTTAAATGCATTCTTATTTTTAAGTATATGCTACTTAACATCATAAGAAAAGTTACCTAAAGCATTTAGTAAAGTATTACTTAAAAATATAGTGTGAAATGTTTGCATTCTTAATTCTAAGTATATACTACTTAACATTAAAAGTAAAAATGACCTAAAATCTTAAGTATATTTAAAATGTATAGTGTGAAATATTTGTGTTCTTATCTTTAAGTAGGTAAAAATTGCCTAAAATCTCAAGTGAAGTATACTTAGTTATATCCAATATATATCCAACCTAAAATTACATGTAAAAATGACCTAAAATGTTAAGTGTACTTAAACAATTAGAGCAGCACTTTTGCAATCTTATTTCCAAGTATATCCTACTTAATATTGTAAGTAAAAATCACCTAAAATGTTAAATATACTTAAAAACAAGAATGCAGAAATGTTGCACTAAATTTTTAAGAAAAAAACAGCTATTTTTGTGTATGTAGAGTTTAATCTCACATACAAACATGGAAAGAAAAACCTGCATCTGAGGCTTTTAGTGTTTTAGTTTCTTTTGAAGAGAAAATGCAGAAAAACTCTCTCCAGAAGTGATACTGAAGTTTTTCAGGTAGAAACGTTGTTCTGCTGACCTCGTTCCCTCCTGAGGCAGCAGCAATTACTATTGACTTCCAAATAAAAGAAAAATATCCACTTCTCTCCTTAAAAGACGAGTGCGAAGTAGCTCCGGCATGGGATGATGTTACGGATGTCATCGATCGGCGATTAGACGTAATGAGGTATTTATCGATCGCTCATGACGCGTAACGCCATTCCGTATTGACGATGAGCGATATGCGGTTTCGGTGACTCCGAGTTCTTCCAGAAAATTGATAAGGACTTTTCTTTCTTTCTCTTTTTCTTTAAGTTATTGATTTTACATCAGTATAATAAGAAAAGCTATTGCAGGAGAGAAAGCTTGAGTAATGGAAAGAAAAAGGTGAAAAAGCTTGCAGGAAAAAATGTATGTAATTTTTAAGTACACTTCAAGTTTTAGTTAATTTTTACTCACTGTGTTTACTTAAATATAAGTATGATAAAAGGACTGCACTATAGTTTTATGCAAACTTTATTCAACCTTTTGGTTAGTTTCTACTTACACTGTTAAGTAGCATATACTTAGAAATAAGAATGCAATAATTTTACGTATGCTTTTAATAATGTTTTAGGTCATTTTTACTTACTACGTTTAATACCATATAAAAATAAGAAAAATATCATGCTGCTTGAGGTAGTATACTTCGCTTAATGTTTTAGGTCATTTCTATTTACATTTTTAAATAGGATATACGTAAAAATAAGAATACAAACATATTACTACACTTTTTAAGTATACTTTACTAAATATTTTAGGTAATTTTACTTAGTGTTAAGTGGCTTATACTTGTGATTGATTTTACATCAGTACACTTAGTAAAGCAAGTTAAACAGAGAGCGTTTGAGGGCAAGAAAAGTGCAAGAAATAGAAAGACAAAGGATGAAAAAGAAAGAAAATGGAGAACAGAAAGACAGTAGGATATTATGTAGGTATTAAAATTCTAATATCATGATTAAATATAATGAATATTTAAATGTGAATAATCTTTTTTTTGGGCTGTCCGAACTGGCTGGAGGCTCACGACGGCCCGCCGGCTATAACTAGAATATTATTATTCATCTCCAACTCATTAAATTCACAAGCATATGAATATTAAAAATTCCACCTCTGCCTATTTCCTCTCATCCTCTGCAGTTGGAATGAGACTTTCAGATTAATAAACATTTCAACTCCAATATGGCCTGCAGTTTCCGATTGTCTATATTGAATTTAAGTACTTGATTTGTGGTGGACGTTTAAAGGTGAAGTTCATAACTTTCCAACTTGGAGACTCACACACAATCCTTTTCCCTGCGTCATGATATATGGTTACAGTAAACCTTTACAGTAAACAGAGTTGGCAAAATTACACATATGCTCAGGTAGAAACACTGAAGCTCATGTAAAATTGTTTGGTAAAAACTACTGATAAAAGTAAAAGTATTGATTCAACTAGTTTATTCAAGCAGTAAAAAAAAACAATGTACAGTGAAACCATTCTAAAATTTTAAAAGTTTTAAAAAGTTAATGCTCTAAAATGTATAAGTGGGAAAGTATTTATAAAACTGCCTGTAATTGAAAAAATAAAATGATATATGACCTTGTGATACTTCTAATTTTAAGTGGTTCTGAAGGTTTCTTGTCTTCTACAGTAAGCAAAGGCCGCAAAAATGAATATGTATTAGCTGGTATAGATACTTAAGATTAAAAATTCTGCTGAAAGTTTCAATTCAACTTGTTTACTCAAGAAAAACTTCAAAAAGGTACAGACTCTAAAATGCACTCAAAGTATAAAAGTTCTTTTTAGTCAGTAGTAATATATAAAAAAACAAAAATTGCCTGTATTTTCAAGCTCTTTCTACGTGTGTACATTGACTTTAAGAAGCTGATTTGTTGCAAATGTTTAAAGGTGAAGTTCACAACTTTCCAACTTGGAGATGATTTTTTTCTTGGACTTCCTCATCTTTAAGGTCATTGTATATGAGATTGTGATTCAATTTTATACTGACACCTGGTGGTGCGGCTGGTTCTTATTTCTTGGTTTTGGAGTAAGGAAATTGTAAGGAGTAGAAAGTACAGATATTTATGTTAAAAATGTTGAGAATAACAGTATAACATTTTCTCAACAATAAATACTTGTAGAGATACAGGAAAATCCTACTTAATTACATAAACAAATATGCCCAGTTAGTAACATCTTCCAAGTTGATATCATTTTAAATTACACTTTTAAAATTTTTAATCAGCATTGAATATTTTTTGCAAGCTGAAAAATTACTGCTTGTTACCCTGAAGTGGAAAATGAGGGTCATTTAATGGTGTCAGTATATTAACATCATCCAAAAATGTGTAAATACAGTGGATCAATGTGGTGTTTTTCATTTTTGTTTGTATTTTTGTTCTTAGTATCGATTTCCTGTGGTTTTAAGCTTGTTTCAGTGAAATTTCCCATTTCTTGGTAGAAGAGAAAACACATTATTTCATGACCAGGTCTGAAATCACTTTTCATTTTCTTCCACTATAAAGGTTTTATTGAGCTCCCACAGTCGACACAAGACACATTAAACTCAGTCTGACGGTTCGAGATGAAACTTTTTTGTTGTATCTACAGAGCACATGAAATTCTTACTTGATATATCTTTACAGTCTAAAAATCTAACTATATGAACTTGTTTTTTATTGAACTATAATGTGGTTAAGGATGAATTTATCATCATTACACATGAAGTACGAAATATATAGAGTATTATATGTATATATAACTATTATGAGGTATTATGATGTAAAAATTCGATGTTTTCTCTTTACAGAAGTGTGTCCAGTGCCGTGTAGTATCCACAGTGTGTGTGTTAGTGGGCGGTGCCAGTGTGAGGATGGGTGGGAGGGGCCTTCTTGTGACAGACAGGCCTGCCATCCAATCTGTGAGGAGCACGGCGAGTGTAAGGATGGACAGTGCATGTGTCACCCCGGCTGGGAGGGAGAACACTGCACCATCGGTAAACTTAGTATTTCTTATACCAAAATAATTAGTTAATATTTAGTAAATTAATTATAAAAATTTTGATGAAAGTTCTACATTTTGCGCTGCATCACAAATTGGAAAATAAAAATAAATGCAACCAAACTGTTAAAAATGATTTGACTGTTGTAAAATGAAATGATTAAACTTAATGAAACGTCCAGGATCCGGATTAATCATCTTTTCTTGCAGTGAAATATGAATAAAGTTGCAGCCGAGTTGTGGATCAGCAGAACCAACTCTGACTCAGATTAACATTCTGACTTTTAAGATTGATTATAACTCAAATCTGAGTGAGATTTTGACTCTAGCTGAGATTTGTATTTTGAATTTAACTTACTCCCACTCAAATTTTGATTCTAACTCTGACTCAAATTCTGACTCTGATTCTGACTCAAATTCTGATTCTGATTCAAATTCTGATTCTGATTCTGACTCAAATTCTGATTCTGACTCTGATTCTGATTCAAATTCTGACTCTGATTCTGACTAAAATTCTTATTCTGATCCTGACTCAAATTCTAATTTTGATTCTGTCTCAAATTCTGACTGTGATTCTGATTCTGACTCAAATTCTGACTCTGATTCTGACTCTGACTCAAATTCTGATTCTGACTCATATTCTGACTCTGACTGTTGTTCTGATTCGGATTCAGTTTTGAATATGGTTAAAAATTTCACTCTAATTCTTCTTCCAATGCATTTCTCTGTCCCTCCATGTTTTCTTTGCTCCATACCTCCCTGTCTCCTTTCGTTTCTTCTTCCCTTCCTCCCCCTTTCTATCCTTCCTTTCCCCATACCTCAATCCCTCCATTTCCTCCTGACCTCCATACCTCCATCCATCGCTTTCCTTCCTCCGCCCCTCCCTCTTTCCATCTATCTATCTATCTATCTATCTATCTATCTATCTATCTATCTATCTTTCTAGTTCTCTCTGTCAGTTTTTCTTTCGTTCTCTCTCTCTCTGTCATATTACTTTTATGTGCTTGTATTTGTTCTTCATGATCAGTCTCTCTCTCCTCATCTTCTCTCCCTTCATCTCTCGCTCTGTTATAATTGAGCTCAAAGTGAAGCTGAAGCTTGTCATGACAACACAGCGTGCTGTCAGCTGAGAATAAAGCTGCATCACAAACGCCCCAAACACTCACACAGAACAGAACACACACCACTTTCACAACTTTAAAAACACACACGCACACACACACACACACACGCACACACACACACAGCTGTCTCCAAGGTGATTTATTCAGAAAGCCTTTTAAATGAATAGCTTCCATGTTCTTTGCATGAAACTTGTCTAATGCATCTCTCTCTCTTCCCCCCCCTCTCTCTGTTTCCTCTCTCTCTCTCTCTCTCTCTCTGTCTGTTTCCTCTCTCTCTCTCCAGCACATTACCTGGACATGCTGGATAAAGGTAAGCCAGACAGCATGACTTCGCAGTAACGAGACATATTCATGTGTGAAGCTGTTTAACCATCCCTCCATCCCTCCCTCCATCCCTCCCTTCCTCAATCCATCCTTCTTTCTCTACCCCCCTTGCCCATTCCTTCCTCTCTTCATCCCTCCATCTCTCTATCTTTCCCTCCCTTCATACCGCACTCATTCATCCCTCCCACTTCCATTCTCTATCTATCTATCTATCTATCTATCTATCTATCTATCTATCTATCTATCTATCTATCTATCTATCTATCTATCCGTTTCTCCCTCCATCCCTCTCTCTCTCTCTTCCTCAGACGCGTGCCCGGGTTTGTGTAACGGTAACGGGCGCTGCACGCTGGAGCAGAGCGGCTGGCGCTGTGTGTGTCAGAGCGGCTGGAGCGGCCCCGGCTGTACCGTCGTCATGGAGACGCTGTGCGGAGACGGCGGAGACAACGACTCAGGTAACCGTAGCAACAGGGACAGAAGGGGTGGGGCTTACAGGAGGGGCGGGGCTGAGAGCACTCACTCTAATTAAGCAGCTCGTCTGGAGAGAGAGAGAAGGGAAAGAGGGCGTGAAGGAGTTTCAGGAGTGTGAGGGTGTGTGTGTGTGTGTGTGTGTATAAGGAGCGTTGAGGGTTCTGAGTTTCTGGGTTAATCTCACAGAGACTTCAGTTCTCACGCAGAGTGTCGACCAGAGATTCCCTCTAATGGAGCAGATCAATGACAACACACCCACAAACACACAGACATACACACACATAATAAGATGGTACACTCTAACACACAATCTAACACACACACACACATACACACACACACACTCAAAGTAATTATGCTAAAAATACAATTGTGTGTGTGTTGCAGACGGCCTGATAGACTGTGTGGATCCTGATTGCTGCGTTCAGCAGGTGTGTAAGTTGTCTCCGCTCTGCCAGGGGTCACCTGACCCACGTGACATCATCCAGCAGAGCCACGCCCCCTTTGGACCACGCCCCTCGCGAAACTTTTACCAGCGCGTGCAGTTTCTCACCAGCAGAGGCAGCACACACACACTGCCCGGAGATATGGCGTTCGATAGCAGGTAAGACACACACACACACACACACACATGCTTAAAAAAGCAAAAATGTTCTCATGTCTCTCTCTCTCCAGTCGAGTGTGTGTTATTCGGGGACGTGTTTTTGCGGCTGACGGCTCCCCTCTGGTCGGTGTCAACGTCACATTTCAGCAGAACTCAGAGTACGGATACACTCTTACCCGGCAGGACGGCAGGTAAACACACACACACACACGCACCCACATACACACACCAAACACAAGTCTTGTAAAAGTCTTATACAAAGTCTTACATAAACTCCCCTATTTTCTGTGTGTGTGTGTGTGTAGTTTCGACCTGCTGGCCGTAGGAGGCGTGTCCACCACCCTGTTGTTCCGCCGTTCCCCTTTCCTCCCCAAATCTCACACCGTCTGGCTTCCCTGGAACCAGTTTGTGCTCCTGGAGCAGGTTGTGATGTCCCAGTCTGAGGCCACGCCCCCAACGTGCGAGCAGAAAAACCTGATTGGCCCGGACCCCGTCGTCCTCCCTGCCCCTCTAACGCGATTTGCTGGGAACTGTGAGGAAAGAGGTCCGGTAATCCCCGAGCTGCAGGTGAGTAGCAAACTAAACCAAATTTATTACAATATTATTGTAGTTATCATAAGTAAAGGTTTAATAAAAACACGAAAGAG
This sequence comes from Distichodus sexfasciatus, assembly GCA_032718565.1. Taxonomy (NCBI): domain Eukaryota; kingdom Metazoa; phylum Chordata; class Actinopteri; order Characiformes; family Distichodontidae; genus Distichodus; species Distichodus sexfasciatus. The sequence goes on from JAVGVS010002379.1 coordinate 9,304, forward strand.
CCAGCAATGGAGTTGCATTGTCGACCTCTAGTGGAGAAACTCAGCAATGACAGCGCTCAGAATGTGATGCTTCTTTTTTGTCATTCATCGGACGTTATCGGCCAGATGTATTTGCAAATAGCTCATATTGACTGACAATTTTTACTAAATTCATCAGTCAGACTCTAGTATAATATATCATAAGTAAGTTTAAAAACGGAAATCTCTACCTTTGGCAAATGTTGACCGATTTCCAAATTTTTTGGTGAACATATTGCCAACCACAGGTTAATTGGCGACTATAAATTGGCCCGTAATGTCTGACTGGGAGTGTGATTGTGTGAGTGTGTGTGCCCCACAGTGTGCCCTACCTCAGGGTTGGTTCCCACCTTGCACCCATAGTTCCCAGAATAGGCTCCAGTCCCCCAGAATTAAAGTGTCAAAGCGTCCTTGACGACACGATCAACCAGTGGCGTTGGCTGCTTTGTGTTCGTGTCTGTGGGAAATGATGGGTGTAACGATTAGGTGAGTTGGCCCAGTGATTGGAGGGTCGTCGGTTCGAGTCCCAGACTGTAAAGGTACCCCTGGAGTACTCATAAGTAAGGTGTGGTCCCCAGGATTGGCACTGCCAAAAAGGCCGACCACTGCTCACATCCAACGGTGCACCATGTGCCATGTGGTAGTGTGTTCACTTTGACAGATAATCCCTCACTTATATACAATATGTTAAAGAATTTTAAATAATCAGTCGACATGTTTCAAAATCATCAGCAAAGGTACAGAGCTTCCTTTTCCTACTCACGGTGAGTGAATTCAACTGGCAAACTGACTCACCGAGCTCATAAAAAAGATTACTGTCCCCACCTTTAAGCGACCCGGCGGAGGAGGTTCAGCCCACAAAACTGTCAAAGACGTTCAGCCGAATGACTCCATGCGAAATGTAAAAAGTCCTCTAACGCCTCTTCATCCAGAAACCCATTTCTGAGATTTTCTGAAATTCAGTTTGTATTTTTCACATGGATTTCACAGAGGGAATGGCGAGCTGGAAAATGCCGGAATGAACCCTGCACAAAAACGATGACATGGCTCGGGCTCTCTGTTAAAAACGTACTCGTACAAAGATTTTTAAAAAACGTTCAACGTCTTTCTCTTGGTTTCCTGGGGCAGGCTGTGCAGGAAGAGATTAGCATTGCGGGAAGCTTTCTGAAGCTAAGCTACCTGTCGTCCCGCGCACCCGGATACCGCGCAGTGTTGAGGGTCATCCTCACGCCCCCCGTGCCACCCCCTGGACTGGCCAAGGTGCACCTCTTCGTCACTGTGCAGGGAAACTCCTTCTCCAAGTTCTTCGCTGCAGCGCCAAACCTGGTTTATGTCTACTCCTGGAACAAGACAGATGTCTACGGGCAGCAAGTCACTGGCCTGGTGCAGGCGCTGGGTGAGGGACTTAACCAACACCACAAACCCAACCAACATCATGTGCCAACACCAAAATAACAACACACACTCAACAACAACACACACTCGACTCTGGAGAATGGAGGACTAAATCCACATACCCAACATCATGCACCCAATGCCACCTCACACATGGAGAACCTAAAGAATTAGGCAGGTGCACACACTGGGTGAGGGATCCAACACCATAGAGTCAAACATCAGATAACCAACACATCCTAGAAGATGACACACTCGACCTGGAGAACCAGGTTGATATAGGGATCAGCTAACCCTAACCTCAAACCCATGACTTACCCAACACCATGTACCTAACACCCAAAAACCAATGCCACCAAACACACGACCTGGAGAACCAGGCTTGGTGAGGAATTGGGTGAGGTTACCACACTTAGCTAGCTTTCATTCATTGCCAAAGACACACACATCTCGGTAAGCATTGATAAGCACAGCATTTACTTCATGCTTTTATCCACGTTCTTTTCCTTCCTGTCTCTCTGTTGCCGTAAGTGCTCTTTCCATTATAAGTACTTATGGTAATGAAGGCTGGAGTGGTCATGTATGTAGCCCCAATCGATGGCTCAGCGTGTGTGTGTGTGTTGTGCTCCACAGTCTCTGTGGGATATGAGTATGAAACGTGTCCAGACTTTATAATCTGGGAGAAGAGGATGGTGCAGCTGCAGGGCTTTGAGATCATCTCCTCTAACCTGGGAGGCTGGGCCCTGAACAAGCACCACACACTTGATGTGGAGAACGGTGAGGAAGCCAACACAGCCAATACCACTACACAACACCACATCAGCCAACACTGCAAACCCAACACCATCACCCAATACCACTACACAACACCGCATCAGCCAACACTGCAAACCCAACACCATCACCCAATACCACTACACACCGCTACATCAGCCAACACTGCAAATCCAACACCGTCAGCCAATACCACTACACACCGCTACATCAGCCAACATTGCAAACCCAACACCGTCACCCAATACCACTACACAACACTACATCAGCCAACACTGCAAACCCAACACCATCACCCAATACCACT
>JAVGVS010002380.1:0-11795 GCA_032718565.1 Distichodus sexfasciatus
ATTGGTTGATCATTGTTTATTATTAATATCACCTGTGTCTCTTATTGACCAGTCCAGCCCCTTGTTCCCTTTGGTTTCCCCTTTATTGGTTAATTCTCCTCGTTTAGTGTTTGCTTTCTCATTAATTTTCCCCTATCTGATTATTTAAGCCCCTCGTTTCTGTTTTCCACATAGGTTTGTTTCTTCCTCTGTGTTCCTTGTCCGTCCTCTGTCACCCTAACCCTCGTATTTGAGTATGTCGTGTGTTCTCTAAAAAGGAGAGTTTTTGTTTGTGGCCATTGAGCCCATTTTTTTGTTTTGTTGGCAGCGGCGAGGGGAGCCAACCATCCTGGCGGCTGCTCCATTTGTGGGCAGCCCCGCCTCGGATGACTCCGCCATGGATGTCTCCCCCATGCTCTCGCTAGCAGGGTCCCACCTAACGATATGGCATAGGGGAGGCTCTGTGGTGAAAGAGGCGGGGCCAGACACAATGCCATGGCCCCAACCGCAACGCCCCTCTGCCCAAGAAGACTCCATCTTTCCCCCACTTCCTTCCTACTCCTTGGATGCAACCAGTCCCAGAGGCTCCGCTGCCTCCATGCCTCAAGACATTTCTTCACGCACCATGACAATCTGCATGGTTTTATAATATGAGATATTAAAACTCTAGTTGTGCATTGATTAATTTTTTTCGTGTTGATGTTGGTTGGGTGCTTTAGTTGTTTCAGCCCTGCACTTTAATGACATCAGATGGACTACATGTGTATCACCAAAGGGAAAGCTCCTCTGCTCTCCTAATCATTAAGCCTCACATATATTAAAGAATGTTCTGCATTTACAGCATTAAGCAGGCACTTTTATCCAGGTGTGTGTTTCACCAAAAGTAGCTGCTGACTATGTTACTTCAAAGCTAGCCTCCATTGTTGTAGGGGAAACGCACGCCCAGGCTTCCATTTCCTAATCACATGGACAGTCTCCCTGGAGCAATTTGGGGTTAAAGGTTTTGCTCAAGGTCTCAGTGTTGGTAATGCTGGAGGCATGATTAAAACCCACAACCACTTAGTCCAGAGGAAAGCACTCTAACCACGAGACCACCACCATCCAATCTACTTTCCCTGGATTTGGGCAAAAAAGGTCACTTTCCACACAAACATTGCTAAATGCTGTAAATGTGAGCTTGGATAGATAGTTTTCTATGTTAACCATTATGGTACCTAACATTACTTTATACCGCTAGCTAAAGACAGACCAACGGACCAACTCAGTTCACTTGCTATGACAAATTGTGCCAACTTAAATCACATTTGGAAATCACATTTAATAGGTGTAATGTTTAACCTGTTAAGCCCTGAGACTGTTTTGCAGATTTCTGCTGTAAAAAAGATACCCCAAATAAAATGTGTATATCTCAGCAACCACAATGTCTATTTTTATGCTTTTGGGATAATTATAAAGGTAACACTTGTGAGATTACTGTGGAATCAGCATATATGTTACTGGGTCAGAATAAAGGAAGATGCAACTTGTGTGAATTGTGTTATGTTTAGGTGGAATTTGTTGTTTGAGATTTTTAGACGAGATTCTATCGGTGATGTTGATGTGCCGCATGCATATGTTTGTTTATGTTTACCGTCTATTTACAGCCATCTCATTCTGCCCCCGATACCGGGCGTGATCGGGCTCAAGCAGTTAAACTATCATCAGCTATAATCATGGAGATTTCAGTAGTCTGGTGTAATTATCTCCACACTGTATGCTGGAGACACTGGAGTGAGTTACTGATCTTTACACACACGTGTGAACGAGTACACCCTCATAAAATAACATGATTGAGTGCTATGACAGCATGGTGGCACAGTGCTTAGTGCTGGCATCTCACAGCGAGAAGGTCCTGGGTTCGAGGCCCGGGTGTGCTGTAGGTGGAGTTTTCATCACTCCCTGAAAGGCGACATTAAATTGGCTCTGTAAGGTGTGAATGTGAGTATGATTGTGTGAATGTGTGTGCACTGTGGTGTGTTGGTCAGTACATGATGATCATTACATTGATTGATCAGGACATGATGCTGGTGATCCGTCACATCCAAAAGTGTTAATTAATTCATCTGCAGTGGAGAGTAGTGAAGGACCAAGAGGTTGTGGGATGGAGTCTGGCTCTGTCCTCCCTCCAGCACTACCACCACTGAGCCCCTGAGCAAGACCCTTAACACCGAGTAGCTGAGAGAGAGAAGCCCAATATGGAAGAAATCTCATGCATGTGTTCAGCTTCTTTACACTGTAAAAAATGTGATGAATATCTCGTCATACTTCAATTTAGTTTTTCTCTTACAGCACAGAGGGACAGTCACCTACTAAACGAAGAGGACTGCACTGCGCACCAGGCACAAGCTCTTTTACTAACTGACTGACGGGGACAGTCTACCTGTGGTAACTTGGGCACTAACTTGTTGTTGGAAGCAAAATTCAGCCAGACTTCAACAGGACAAGTGCACTTTTATTACCTTAGTGGAAAAATCTGACCACACACTGAATTTTTGTCACTGCACTGATGCAGAATCTATTTTATGTTTGAACATGTACCGTATAACATTTTTTTTTTTTTTTTTCATATTATGAAAAATTATAGAAAATGTTGTAGAAAAAGTATAGAGCGTACTGTAAAATTAAAAATAATAAAATGTATTAATTTCCTATGCATGTTCTCTTAGGGGGCTTATCAAATGAAACAAACAAATTGGGAGAACCAACGCTAACTGAATAATTAGAAACAAAACAACTGAACCAACCAGCAGAACTAAACCAAAACAGCTGAAACAAAAAAGAACAATTTGCACAATTATTGAATATCTAGCATAAAGTTGCATATTTTTTCTACTTCTACTTTAGAGTTATGTCACCTCGTCTCTCTGTCTATGTCTGTTTATAACAATATGTATATTGTTGCGTTTTTTTGGTTTGATTATTTTTTTATTACTGTTTTGCCTGGTTAAGTTCAGTTGTTTTCAGTTTAGTTCTGTTTACTCATGGGTTTGATCTGTTACGTCATGTTATGTCATGCTCCTTGTTTGGATCTGATCATTTATAGTCCTGCTTTGGTTTGTTTCCTTTGTAAGTTGTTTGTGCCGTTTTTAAAATTAAAATTGGCAATATCATGACCTGCAGTTGTGCTTCAGGTCTTTCAGCCACACTTTTGATATTTTGACAGCATTTTGTATATAGCTGAGATGACAATAGTTTACTTTGACTTTTGACTTTGATTAAAGTGAGGAAAACTGAGAGAGAAAAGTGAGGCAGTAAAGATCCGAACTGCTTAACACCCCTTGTTTTGGGGGGACGACGGAGTTTCAGCATTGATTACAGTTAAGCATGAAGAAGTGAAAGTAAAAGCGAGGAAGAGATGAGAGGCGGGGAGGAGAGAGTGGAATGGAGAGAGAGAGGGTTGGAGTAAGAGAGTGATATAGAGAGGGGGAGATGAAATGAAAGAGAAAGTGAGGAGTGCGGAGCTGGAGATGATGAGGATGAGAGCTCTCCTGCTGCTGCTGCTGCTGATCTGTACAGTTTGGGGTAAGAAGTATTTCATGTCTTGTGTCATTAATAACCTGATTTATAACGTCTCGCTCTCTCACACTGAATTACACATGGTTTGAGTTTGTGGTTGGCATTCTCAGCACGTCATTTGTGTAGTGTTTCAGTCTTTTCCCGGCATGTTTTATATCTTTTATTCCAAAATATTTGTGCACATATAGACTAGGAACATGTACGGACAGAACATGTTAGAGCTTATTTGTATTATAACATGCATTACATGTGTTAACATTGCGGAAATTGACGATATATTTATGAAGTGAGGTAGGTAACTTCTTAACCCCCTTATTCGGGCACAGAGTTCTAGCAGTGAATACAGTTCAACCAAGGAGACCATCCAGTTTAGACTGACAATTATTTATTTGGCAAAACAGTATTATCTTTAATGTGTATGTGATAAGTTTTGTAGGAAGCCCATCGCTTGGTCGTTGGTTCACTCATCTCTGAAGCCGGCAGATCTGGCTGGGAGACCAGGCAGGAAGGCGAAGGAGCCTTCCTCCCGACCAGGATGGGGAGCCAAAGGTGGTGGAGGGGCGCAGGTGGGCGAAATCGACCAGCTGTAATGAAGTAGAAGAAGGACAGATTTACTGCTTATATATAAAAGCAGGAGTAATATGATTGGATGCGCTGGCGCTCATTAGGTCTCCTTGTTTGAACTTTCGTATTCACTTACAGTTGTGCATGAAGTGGTGAAAGTAAAGGTGAAGGATTATTTATCATGGTGAACACACCATGACACACCCAAATATGCACTTGACTCATCTCTGCTTTTCATGATTTGCAAACAGAATTTTGTTGTAATTTCCTCATAAAGATAACAAACGGGTTTTCATGTCTTATTTACTTGAATAAAACTCCACTTGCTGTGCATTTCAGTCTGAAGTGAGAAGTTGAAAGCTTTGGTGGAACGGCTTTTTATACATTAACACTTTTACATTTACAACATTTAGAAGACACTCTGATCCAAAGCGTTTTCCAGGTTGTAATTACTGGTCTTCCTGCAGGAACTTGAGGTTAAGGGTCTTGCTCAGGGCCCCAGTGGTGGTAGTGCTGGAGGTAGGATTTGATCTTTAATCCTCCACCCTCTGGTCCACTGGTCAGTTTGTGTCCACAGCGTCCAGTTGAGCTGGTATTGTTGAGCTTTTTGGAGACTTCCACCTCCAACAGTTCACCTCACATTCCCTGCTCGATTCAAAGTGGTAGCTGTTGTAGTCTATGGCATATTGGTGGCATAGGCATGTCCAGTCATCCTGCTAGAAGGGTATAAAAACAGCAGTAAAACTTTTTACCATGTGCCCTTACAGGAAGTTAGACAATAGGGATTTGATTGAAACAGAGTTTTCTACATTCCCTTGAAATGATTTGTTTATTGAGTCGTTTCAGGATAAGGTGGAGCACAAATCTGTCCCTGTTTATCTTGGCAGGAATGAGTGCAGTCGTGTTCAGTGTACTTGTCTTCAGCACTTTGATAGTTTTCCACTCTCACGCTCCGTGAACTTTTACTTTCTCGTGTTGATTTAGTTGTGTGGCAATATTAATGCATAAAATATTTTGTATTCCCTTTAGCCCCTTTTGCTGGACCAAATGGGATTGGATACTTTATTGATCTGAATTAATACCCACCTAACTAGTTAGTAATAACAGAGTTTTTAAGAAGTTTACCCTATAGTTGAAAAGGTGGTGATGGCGATGATCTGAAAAAACATCTTCTTCTACCCACACCGTTGATCATTTATCATTTTCATCTTGTCGTGGAGACTTTGGTAATTGTGTATCTCATCCACAGACCACATGCAACTCCCTATTTCAACCAAGGAGACCATTCCGTTAAGAATGACAAACTTTTATTTGGCAATAAAACAAACTGTCTTTAAAGTGTATGTGATTAGTTTTGTAGGAAGCCCATCGCTTGGTTGTAGGTTCACTCGTCTCTGAAGCCGGCAGATCTGGCTGGGAGACCAGGCAGGAAGGCGAAGGAGCCTTCCTCCCGACCAGGATGGGGAGCCGAAGGTGGTGGAGGGGCAGAGGCGGGCGAAATCAAGCAGCTGTAATGGCAGAGAAGAAGGCCAGATTTACTGCTTATATACAAACCAGGAGTCATGTGATTGCACGCGCTGACGCCCATTAGGTCTCCTTATTTGAACTTTCGTATTCACTTACATTTATCAGGTTGAGAAAAACAGTCATTTGCTTTTTATAATTGGTCATTTCCTCATGAGGAAGGTACTGACCCAAGCACTGCTCCCCAGGCGCTGCCACAAACCGGCCCACTGCTCTTTCATGGATGGTTCAAATGCAGAGGTCATGTTTGGCTGTGGTGCACTGTGTGCTGTACTGTGGTGCTGTGTTCATAATGGCAAATCACTCACTTAACTAGCTGCCACCTCTCTACACAATCACATACACAAACATGTTTCTCTGTGTGTCGTTGCAGCCGTATCTCTCTCAGACGGCTTCAACGTTGACGTAGCGCAGCCGGAGCAATATGAAGGCAGTGCTGAGGATTTTTTTGGTTACAAGGTTCTGCAGTTCGACTCAGGAACACACAAGAGGTGAGTTCATGCTCAACAGAGACGCCGGTCTGAGGAAGGTTCTACTTGGTTCTTTAAACCAGACGGTTTACCCAGTTCTGTGTCCTTTGTCTTGTCTCTTAGGATCATTGTTAGTGCTCCATTAAGTGGCAACAACAAAAACCACTCAGGAGCCATTTACAGCTGTGAACCACAAGAAAACTGCACGCTACTGCATCAACAAGGTACACACACAGGGTTGTAAGCATGTAAAAGGGTGTGTTTGTGGCCTGCGTAGTGGGTAAAACTTCCTTCACATGCAGGGTAGGGTGTTCACCATCTTAATACATAGTCATCCAGGTTTTCACTGTTCTCCTTAACAACTGCTGTTGTGCTTGTCTCATCTTGTGTGTTCTATCTTCAGAGTTAGATAATGTCCACTTCTTTGGCATGTCAATGGCAGCGAGCAGAACTTCTGCACCTCTCCTGACGGTGAGTATTATTCTCACAACAAAGACGCACAGCAGTCAGAGCTCATAAAGACCCACTTCACTGTTGTTCATCCACAAATGTGCGCAAGTAAAAACTGCGCTCCACTGTTGAAACTCTTTAGAGCCCATTTTCATTCTGGTGCTGACCACACACAATACACAGCCACAACTTGCAGCTAGTTTTGTTCCTGTTGTAGCCAAATTGAGTTACACAATTACACCAAGATGGAAAATGTGGTAGCAGAGAGAGGAAACATGGCAACCCATGCTACTGAGTAAAGGAAAGTCCCCTCCCTCAGCTGTAGTTAGAAAGTGATCACCAAACCTGCATAAAGTATTCTGTCCTGCATTGAGCTAGAAGGATTATCTTTGAGCAGCAGTTGTTTTACTTGTAGCTGTTTCAGTAATGCAGCAGCACTTCTCACTAGAGGAGCTCTTGTGGTGCTTTGGTCACATCAGTGTGTCCAGGATCTGTAATATTTATGCTGCTTGAAAGTCAGCATGTCCATGTCTTACGACACCTTTAATCTTCTGCTTTAGAGCTGCAGTCCCAGTCTCACTCACAGCTGTGATGGAAACTTGTATCTGAACAGCATGTGCTACCAGTTCAACAACAACCTGAAGACGATGGGCAAGAACACAGTGGCTTTCCAAGGTGATGACAAATCTCTCTCTATCTGTCTCTCTCTCTCTGTTTCAATGATGTATTTCCATTTATGCTCTCTCTTTTATACACACCTGGGTATTTATAACAGTATCGTGTGCTGATGAAATGGTGTGTGAAAGTTTAAATGAAGATCAAATCAAGACCCATGTGGTGTAAATCACAATCTGATTGGTTTAATTTTTGTCTGTCATTTTTCTGCAGATTGCACAAAAGGGGCGGTGAATCTGGTCTTCCTGTTTGACGGCTCTGGGAGTCTGAACACTGAAGAGTTTAATTTAAATAAAAAGTTCATCTGGGACGTTATGGAAACATTAAAAAATACAACCATCCAGGTAAAGGAGCTTCCAAATGAAATCATATTAATAAGACGTATGTTGTAATATTTTGTGTGTTTCTGTTTGTGGGTGTGAGATCTGCATATGTTCTGTGTCCTCAGTTTGCTGCTGTTCAGTTTTCTACCACTCACCGGACTGTATTCACATTCAAGGATTACAAGAGAGGCACAGCTAAGAAAAAGCTTGATGACGAGGAGCGTTTGGCCACCCTCACTAACACGCACAAAGCTATGAAATTTGTCCGGTATGAAATCAAATGGTCCATACAAACACTTGGTTAGGGTCAATGTGTTGTGAAATAATATCAGATGTTTGTATAGGTTCCACCATAAGAACGTTCAACATTCATCCTCACAGCTCCTCCACTTTTCCTTTTATCTGTTCTTGGACTCCTCTTTTTCTAATATACATCCTTCCTAATCTTGGTCAGATTAACTGTAGCCATGACCTTCACTTTCACTGGTATGCAGATAATCTACACACTCTCCCATGTACACTTCACTCACACTGCACTAACAGGCTGTACCTCAGATTGAACGTGTTATTAAATTTAGGATGATTTCCTTGAATTAAACATCATATAGAGATGTGAGAGCTACAGGATGCTTCCTAATAAAGTGAATGTGAATGGATTTTTGATGCAAAGTGTTGTTTTTAGAGAGAGCATCTTTGATAACGTCTCAATCGGGGCTCAGCTTGAGGCTACAAGGGCACTGGTGATCATTACAGATGGAAATCCAACAGATAATATTCCAGAAGTTATAACACAGTGTGATGAACAAAACATTATCCGTTTTGTTATTGGGGTGAGTTCATTAAGCAATTCAAACTGACCATGTGTCTCCCAGAAAGTGTAAATCTTGGTACAGCTATACCTCTACATGCTAAAAAGAACGTTTTTGGTTGACAGGTTAAGGGGGTAGATTTAACCAGCCTTCAAAAACTTGCCTCACATCCTAAACGAAATAACACATTCATGATTGAGGACTACAAAGGACTGGAAGGACTTCTGGATAACTTGCAAACAAAGATATACAACATTGAAGGTAAAAAGAAAGACACTGGCTTTGAGTTTATACTTTGCCACATTTACTAGAAGTAGGTATAGCTCAGGCCAGGTATGTAAAACTTGTACTAAGTTGCTCATAGTGCTGGTGGAGGTGGAATAAAGTCCTCCTGATCTTGATCCCTCATTGGTTTTATATTTTCAGGAGATCAGGGAGGCTTGAGAAGAGCCAGGAAGAAGGAGCTGTCTCAAAGTGGATTCAGTGCTGTGTATGCTGAGGTAAACCCAAACACACTTCCCTTTATCAAGCCAACTTTAGTGCTGCTGCAGCTCCACATATATCACCATTCATCTCCATCAAATACTGAATCACTTTACGTGGGTCTGGATTCCAGAACAAGCTGATTTTGGGAGCCGTAGGATCAAATGATTGGCGTGGAAGTCTATATGAGGTTGAGACATTTGGAGTTGGAGCCAAGGAAACAGAAATCAAAGATCCAAACCTGAATGAGGACTCCTACATGGGTATATCACAGAGAATATTTGCTACTGCTAGCATGTACAGCTTGCTGCAGTATATTTGTCTGATGGGGAATTATCAGTTTTGGTACCCTGAAGACCTGTGGGCGTGTAATAGGTGGTGGTGTAGAGCCATGTGCATTTTGTTTGTGTTGTTTTTAGGTTATTCTGTAGCATTTGGAAAGTTAGGCAGAGTCTCTCTGCTCTGTTCTGGGGCTCCAAGATCTGAACACAGGGGTCAGGTGACAGTCTTCAGTAAGAGCACTGACAGTTGGACTAACACAATCAACATCACAGGAGAACAGGTCAGTATCCACCTTCAAGTGTGATTCATTAGATGCTGGGATCCAGTTGTAGCTGACCACTGGTCTTCATTGATTCCTCTGCAGGTTGGTTCATATTTCGGGGCATCTCTCTGTCTGCTGGATGTGGACTCAGACACCAACACTGATTTTCTTGTGGTTGGAGCTCCTCTGTACTACCAGGCTATGCCTCAGAGAGAGGGCAGGATGTACGTCTACAGCGTCACTCCCCAGGTACCACAAGAGGGATTATTAGTTAGAGTGGACACACCACATCTAAGAACACAATGGAATGTAAAAATGATGAACTGAAGTCTCACACAGTGGAGCAGTTAGCTTGTTGATGGTGCAAGGCATTGCCAAATCTGATCTGTGACTCTCTTTTGGCAGCTGGTGCTGGTGAAGGTGCTGGAGATGAGTGAAAGTGTTCAGGGTCGCTTTGCCACGTCTGTAGCATCACTAGCAGATCTAAATGGGGACGGACTGCAGGATGTAGCCGTCGGGGCACCACTAGAGGACGAGGGCAGAGGAGCTGTGTACATCTACCTTGGCAACCGCAGCCAGGGTGTACGGCCACGGTACAGCCAGGTACGTCCCAGAGACTGACAACAAGGTGCACATGTCCCGCATAAAGAGCAAAGTTTGCAAAACACTGTAATGTATGATCAGATGCTCACTGTGCAGAACTCACAGAAAACTGTTAACCAGATTAATAACCAAACACTGAGCAGCACATAATTAGTGAATGTAGAAGTACTAACATCTTTGTCAGTAGGTTAAGACTGTGTGTGTGTTTTGTGTAGCGAATAGCAGCACGGCTCATCTCAGATCAGCTACAGCAATTTGGTGTGGATATCGATGGCACCACAGACATAGGAGGAGACGGACTGACCAATGTTGCCGTGGGAACTCGGGGAAGTGTGGTGCTTTTAAAGTAAGTTCAACCAAACCGAACATGACGACTGCCCAGTTGGTAAACTAAGACCACTTTCACACTCTTCTGAGACTGACAGGTCAGAAATAAGTAGATTTCTCTGCTTTTTGGTTCCTGCTCAATATGTTTGGAAACACAACCTTCAGCTACAGGAGCCTAGCTACAGTACAGCACACTTTTCACGTAGAATTTCATATAGAACAGACGCAGAGTTGCTGAGTAAAATCCTGGCCCAGGTAGAGAAAATATATAACATAGAAACATAGAAATACATCATATTAATATGCATTTTTACCTGAGCGAATCTCCTCTCATCGTGCTGAAGTAAACCTGACTTCTTGGTTATTGAAGGTAACAGTATGTGCATGTGACTTGTCTGTTTCTTTTAGGACTTTACCTGTGCTGTCCCTTACTGCGCAAATCAAATTCTCACCCTCCAAAATCATTCTCAACAATGAAGACTGCCAAACTGCAGTTCCTGTACTTAACCTCACCACCTGTTTTGACGTGAAAGAGAGAACCAAAAACACAGGTACACTGATCAAAAAATCTACACTCGCTGGATAAAGGTAAAGTCTGCAGGATTATCATGTTCACGTTAGTCATGATCTTATTTCACTCTCAGGCACAGTGAGCAGAGACATGAACGTCTCTGTTGAGCTTAAGGCAGATGCAGTGAGACAAGACAGTAGAGCTTTTTTTCAACAGAGAGATAAGAATTCCAGAAGGCTCCTGACGTCTTTACTGCTGAACTCTCAAGGTTCCTGCTTCAACCACACGGTCTACATGCTGGTACGTAACTCCTTCACCCACACCGGGATCTGCTCCTGGAGGACTTCCTTCAAACAGTGGTCTAGTAGAGTTGTGGAAATTCTCACGCTTGGCAGGAGAATTGCAGACCTCCAACGTCTTAACATCAACTAGTTACAAACCATAGAAATAGTGACCTCTATTGGACACAGAAACAAGGGAAATTCCAGTGCATGATTTCATTAGCCTTGAGCCAAGATGGCTGCCATGTTTATCTATACTAGTGTAACTTAATTGCTTAATTGTGTAAGACATTCTTCCTGTTTCAGGACTGTGTAAGGGACACGCTGACCCCGGTAAAGATCTGGCTAAACTTCTCCCAGGCTGAACTGCAACCCAGCAGCTCCAATGCTGTCCTTGACATCGACAGCAAGACGGCACATTTTGTGGAGGTAATCCCTGGTGGATTTGAGTCTAAAACAACAAAGGACCACATTGTGAACGACTAAAGACATTTTCTTTGGACTGTTATCTTTTTTATATTCACATTTTGACACAGTAATGTCTAATCTCTCCCTTGTTGCTGCAGATTCCATTCCAGAGAAACTGCAGGAATGCCAGCTGTGTGGCAGATCTAGCGCTGAACTTTACATTTATGTAAGAATCAAAATCATAAAACATAAACACATACACCTTCATCAACTGACTTAATGCAACAAT
>JAVGVS010002381.1:0-11789 GCA_032718565.1 Distichodus sexfasciatus
AAATATATATATGTATACTGTAGAATACACATACATAAGTAGAATATAAAATATAAACATTAAAAACTAGAGGTAGAAAATTAAATGTGCAGTTTTAGTTAAGTGAGACATTTAATGATATGTGTGTATATTGCAGCAGCAGTTAAGTGGGAAAAAAAAAATACAAGTACAATCCTGTAACTGCTTTTTGCATTAAATGTGCCTACAATTTGAGCCAGTTTATTATTAAAATTCTAAACAGGGACTAATAACAGTTTCTCTAAAATGTTTCTCTAAGCTTGAAGAAGGAATAAGGATGAGCAATTTCGTTGCATGAGGTGTTGAGTAATATGTGCAAATACTGTCACGTGGAGAAAACTACATTCAGTAATATGTGTAAATAAAGTCCAATAGTGTGTGTGAATGTGCCTGATTATTTTTATTTCAGACATTTTACATCTTTAGTTAGTCACCCTGTCAGTTAGCACTACACAAAGAATAAAATAGATTTTATGACTATTTTAATTTTCCCCACTCAACACTGCCATCTAATGGTCGTTCAGGGGATGTAAGGTGGATCCGGTGCTGCAGGTGTGACGCTACCTTTAGCTTTGAGGTTTTGTGATTAAAACCACTTGAGAGAGAAGACCCTGAATAGTCAGAATCAAACAGTGTGGTATGTATTTGTGTGTGTGTGCGCGTAACCTGACTCGTTCCCTACAAATGTAAGTTCAAACAAGGAGACCTAATGAGCGCTGGCGCGTCCAATCGCATTACTCCTGGTTTTATATATAAGCAGTAAATCTGGCCTTCTTCTCTGCCATTACAGCAGTTTGGTTTCGTGCTTCATCCCGTTCCGCTGCTACCTTGGCTTCTTACCTTCCAGGTCATGTCTGACAATCAATCAATCACATGGCAGACAATCACTTTTAGGCACAACACCGGCGAAGGCTCCGGCGCTGCGCATCTTTCCCAACTATCTCCTGACAACGACATTCATCAATGGTCCGATTATCGGCTCCGGAGTCTTTTGAGGGAAGAAGGCATCCCTGTGGCTCCCGATCTCTCACGTTCGGAAATTTTGCAGCTCGCCCTTCACCTCCCCGGAATGCCCAGGAACTCTTCGACCATGCTCACGCCGTCGACTCTTCCTCCATCTGTGGCCACCGCACAGCCTACCGCTCAAAGTCTGTCTGGACATCCGTCCAGGGGACGCAAAAGGTCTGCTGCCGGAACCCGGTCTACCCGATCAACGCGCCCGCGTCTCGACGACTCCAGCAACTACGCTTTGGACCCCCTATCTGTGATCTTCTCCATGACGGGGACCATGGAGTCCTTCGGTGATCGCCTTCAACGCAACTTGTCGATCTCCGAATTTGTCGTTGCGTTTGGTATTTATAGAGCTGTCGTTTGCTCAGTTGCTCCCGAGTGCCGTAAAGAACTGGACACCTATCTTTCACTCATTTGCGATTTGAACTTGCGTTACGGTGGGTCTCTATTCTATGAATATCATAAGTCTTTTTCCTCTAAATCCGCACTGCTTATTCAACTGTCCAATACTCGCATCGACTGGTCGTGTATAGACTCTGACTTGTTGGTACAGCACTTTGGTTGGGCGTAGAGCCTTGTCACGTACACTCTGCCATTGCTCGGGTCATTCGGCTGAACTGTGTTCCAAATCAGCTATCACCACTGCAAGCACTGTCGTTGACACTATTTCTCATCGGCCCGCATTATGCCCTCAGTCTACGTCGTCCTCAAACGCATCTACCTACCGACAGGAGGGGGCGCGAGGTCCTTTATTTCAAAGATACACCTATTTGCAATAACTTTAATGAAGGGATTTGTTCATGGGCTAACTGTCATTTTTTGCATGTCTGAAGTGCCTGCCAGGACACTCATCCGAAGCTGGTTTGTCCTCGTCACGTTTCCGTCCTTCCCGCGGAGCGAGGAACAATTCAAATTCAAAAGTCTGCACTAACTGAACCTGACATTGTAACTCAGTTACTTGATAGGGAAGTTATTGTAGCCAGTGCAATTAACATCACACAAACAAACACAAACAATTTGGGCTTCTTTGTTTGCTGGCTGCCCAAAAAGAAATGAGGAGGGCAGCTGAACTGAGTTTCCCGCCTATCTACGGTATATTTCAATAATATGAAATACAACTATAGAGATCCAAACAACAAGAAAACACACCAATAAATAAATGTTTTAAACCCTTTTAAAAAGTGTACAAAATACAGCACTGGCCTGGGAACTGCTCAGGAAAATACAAATATAAAAACCGTTAGTCTTTAATACAAAAACGAACAATAAAGCACTGACAACTCTCGGTATGGTTTGCTCGGTAACGGCTCACATAACAGCTCTACGCTATTCACACATGGATTACAAGCATGAAATTAAATGAAACAAAACTAGAGCCATTAATATAAATTAACAGAAAATATTTACACTGCGTTCCGATTTGCTGATACAAATCGGAACGCTCAATAGACCCACCATCAACGTTTACACTTGAACCCAGAATCATCCAGACATTATTAGCCAACTGCTGGTTATTAGCCTCTTTAAGACACATGCACTGGATTATTTTAACATTAAATCTCAATATTAGGAAGCAAATTAACATTTACTTTGCGGGTATCAACTCCGGACTCACTTTCCATGTGCTTCACGGGCATTTCCGAAATGGCAGGGAGGAGGAAATGATATTTGGAGGCGGTTCCCAACACGGACTGTCATGCCTCCCCCAGGACAGTTGGCCCCGGCGGCCGCCAAAGAGACTAAAAATTTCCTGGTCCACAAGTGTTTTGTGTTTGTCTCGTTAGCCTTCATCATTCTGTTCCTTCCCCTTAGTTAAATCATCCTGGTTTCTCATTGGTTGTGTTCTGTCCGTCCTTCATAGTTTAAGTAATCAGTGTAATCTATTGGTTGTCCCTTGATTGTCTCGTTTAGTTTCATGAGTTAGGCCCCTATATAAGTTCTGTCAATTGTTCTTGTCTTTGTCCGTGCACCATCACACTTTCTCTGCGTTGTGGTCTAGCTGCCACAGCCCAGTCTTGAGTCCCTGCCCATGTCTGCCGTCTGGCTCGTCTTGGTAAAGTCTATCTTGTCTTCTGGGTTGTTAGTCTTTGGTAGTGTGTTAGCATTAAAGTTAATGTAGGGTTAGCATTAGAGTTAGCATAAGGTTAGCATTAGCCATAGGATCGATCTGAGCTCCCAGATTAGCCTTAGTGTAGGGTTAGCATTAGCATTAGCATAGTTAGCTTTAGACCGGGAGTGCCCGTTGACCCTTACCCTTTAGCATTAGCCTTAGCATTAGTGTAGTTAGCTTTAGACTTAGCCACTCCTGTTGACCCTTACCCTTTAGCATTAGCTTTAGTTTTAGCATTAGTGTGGTTAGCTTTAGACTTAGCCATTCCCCTTTGACCCCGAACCTTTAGCGTTAGCCATTAGCTTAGGTTTAGAGTTGGGTTAGATTAGTTGGTGTTTCCCTGATCTGTCCCTGTTCCTGTCTGCCCCTAGCTCTGGTTCTGGTCCCTGTGCTGATCCGAGTTTCCCCTAGTTCTGGTTCTGGTCCCCTCAGTTGTTCCTGTTCCTAGTCCCTGTGCTGATCCTGGTTCCCCGTCGAATCCGTCCCTGTTCCCTGCCTGGTTCCTATTCCTGTCTCCGAGTTAGCCATAGGGTTGTGTTAAGTGAATGTGTTCGCCTGTGTCTGCGTCTCTGTCTTGTGTGCCTGTTTCTCTGCCCAATCCCTCCTGATCCCCTTCCCTCCACTTTTGCACAATAAAACATGAAAACTAAGAGACCCTCCTATGACTTGAGTCCGCTCCTTCCCCGAGACATGACACGGACAAGATCCCTGCCTTAAAGGGAGAGGGTGTACTCTTCTCTAGCGGAAATTAGTCTTTTACTATTTTAAGCCAACGCTAACATAAAATCAAAACTGCTTTCTCACCCGGTTACATTATTAAAGGCTATTTGATAAATCCCTTTTCTTCTCCTAACCGTTTTTCAAACTAACCCATTAGGTGTGGCCACTCAGGAAAAAAGCGCTTAATTTTTTACATGTCCAGCCCTCGCTCCGGTTTGCTCGCTAGTGTTAATAGCCTCATCCCTCTTTTCCCCTTTTCGCTTTACTATGCGTTAGTCTACGATGCTATTGACCTGATTATGCTAGCGGGTAAAGGCGTTTGGCTGGCGAAAGTCGATATTACAGATGCTTTTAAAATTGTTTTTATTCATCCGTCCCAATGGCCCTTGTTTGGAGTTAAATAAATCACGATTCTATTTTGCGGTTAGGCTTGTTTTTGGCTTTCGAAGTACTCCTGCTATATTTAATTGTCTGGCGTCTGCCCTTTCATGGATACTCCTTAACAAATCACGGATTCCCTATGTTCTGCATCTTCTTGATTATTTTCTAGCAATCAACCCTCCTTCTTCACAACCCGGCCCCTCGCTTTCTAAGTTACCTAGGTATCCCCTTATCGGACGAGGAAACTGTTGGTCCGCACCATTCTTTGGAATTTTTGGGAATTGTTTTAGATAGCGATGCAGTGAAAGCTTATCTGCCGTTGGACGAATTAAACCGCATCCGTCACAGTGCTTTTCTGCACTCGCCATCTGTCTCAAAACGAGAAGTGCTTTCTTTACTATGGCATTTAAATTTTGCCATGCGTATCATTCCGCAGGGTCTCCAAATCCAGCTCTGGGTTAAACAACAGACTGGTTTTAGATGAAGGCTGCTTTTCAGACCTTAAATTTTGGATTTCGTTTCTCCATCAATGGAATGGTATTTCGTTCTTTTACAACAAATTAACGGATACGTCCTACTCACTTTGCTTTTATACTGACGCAGCTCCCTCAATAGGTTTCGGTGGGTATTATCAAATTCTTTCTGCCCGCTTCATCAGCCCTCTATGAATTACACCCCATCGTCATCGCTTGTTATTCCCATGCCAAGTGTTCACCCCCACACCTGTGACAGGCTAATGGAGTACCTTTACCCTGCCAATTAGGTTTTATATTCACATTATGCACTGTCAGTGGTGCGGCACTTTTGCCTACGGAACTGTCCAGCGTCTTTGGTTGTAATTGCAGGTCACGTACATCCATGTTCGCTGTCTCGATGGCTTGCGCGACTTTCAAGGCTTTTTTCGAATGTCAGCTCAGGCTCTGCCAACAGTCTTCTCTGTGTAATAGGGTTAAAATAATTTCATAATTTTGTTTGGGGTTTTTATTTCATATCACAGAGGTAAAAATAAATTGAAGAAGCTTGGTTTCTGTCATCTGAAACTGCATGTAATTAAGTATAAATAGTGGTAATGTTTGTTTTATTATGCTTGAAATGTGTGTGGTTTAGGTAAGAGCTTTATTTTGAAACGTCAGATATCCTTGATAGCTATTCTGTCTGGTTACTAAGTAGGTCAGTGAATTCTGAGTGGTCAAGAGGGGGCGGTCGAGTTTGGAGAGAGAAAGAGAGATAAGCGGCGGCAAAGTAGAGGGAAGACGACAAGTTTCCTGTGTGAGTCTTTGTGCGCTTTGCTTGACTTACTGTTAGTGTTTGGCGGAATGTTGACTAAATATTCCGAACCGGGACACAAACTACAGGGAAGAACTTTGCCACATTCGGCCAACGCACGAACAGAAGGGAAGAAGGTGACTTCACTGATTGCGAGGTACACAAGGTAGACGGCGGTTGGGTGACGTTTGGTGGAATTAAGGTATCCTGCTGTTTTCTTTCTCTTGAATGAAGAGGGGTTACAACATACACAAGCAACAAAACAGGCCTGCAACGTTGGGTTAAGGGTTTGTTTGCCGGCGAGTGTTATAGTGTGGGCCAACACATACATATAGTAGGTGCTAGCACGGACGCTAGCGAGTAGGCTACTGTTTTATATATCTTTGTATGTAAGCGGGCTGTGTTATTGTTTGCAAGCAGATTAAACGTGGACTGATAAAACAAGACTATTATACTTTTGTTATATAGCAAGTGACCAAGTTATTGAAACAAAAAGAGAACTGTATCGAAGAGTTTGATACAGTCATTTACACAAAATGTTTATTTAAGTTTGTAGCTGCTGTGTTTCATTTCATTTAAATAATAAGCTACTTGCATTTGAAATTTGGCATGTTTGCTTGGTTTGTGTGATTGAATCATTCTTTGGTTAACTCAGAATCTGCACTTTATTGATATTATTTAAAAGGACCCAAAAGCCATTCCGTCTTACTCCAAAAGAAGGGTTCGGGGGCGCTATATCTGTATGCGATCATCTGCAATACCGCACACGAGCCTATCGCGTAGCATCTCTTTCAGCTTATCGCCATAATTGCAATGTTGTGCCAGCGCTTTTAGTACAGCCACATATTCTGTCACAGTCTCATTTGCCGCTCTAGTCCTCGAATCTAATTTAAATCTCTGGACTATTTCACTGGGCTTTGGATTGTAATGTGGCTGTAGCAGATCAGTCAAGTCTGTGTATGACTTAGCACCAGGCTTGTCTGGGCTTAGCAAGTTTCTCATTAAACTGTATGTCTTGCTGTCTACTGAGCTCAACAATATTGCCCATTTTCTTCCTGCGTCAGTAATCCTATTTGCCTCAAAGAAGTGCTCCATAACTCCGCAATATTTCTTCCAAGTCTGAGTCTGACTGTCAAATGCAGTAAGTGTTCGTACCATGGACATAGCCATTTTGCGGATAGCGCTAGCTTCCTCGTCGTCTGACATTAGCCGAGAATCTTGAATTGTTGAACTCTCAAGCTGTTTTCTTCTCTAACAGCGCCTCTGAGCTCACCTCATCGCCAAATGTAATATCCTTGTCAGTGAAGGATGCGCAGACAACCGGTTGTAATAACTTCTTTTAGTGAACGTAAGTCAGCTCCAAGCAACAACACACATGGAAAAAAAAACACTGCTACTCTCTGTGACAAGCCTTGCCGCTTTTTCTATAATGCCACCTACAGGTCATTTGTAATATAACACTCCCATCTACTACACCAGCGTTTCTCAATCCCAATTCTCACGGACATACCGCTCTGCACAGATTCGACATTCCGAACCCACAGCACAGCTGATGCTACTGATTAGCTAATTAGCAACTGCTTTGAGTTTGGGATTGGTGCAAGCACTCGTTTATTGAGTTGTGTGGCCTTATTTAAGTCAGTTTAACCCACATGTTCTCGAGTCTGTATCCCTCATACTTTCTTTGGTTGTTCGTGGCGTGCTGTCGGATATTTTGGATCCCTTCTGCTCTTCCCGCTTTGTTTGGACTTTTGGACCCTTGTTATTTTGGTTTGGTTTCGTGTCTCTGTTTGGATTGCCCTTTTGTCTCCTCATCCTCACACCTCTCTCCTGTGCTTCTCCCCATGCTCGTGACTCCCAGAGAGCTTTCCCTGTCTGGCCAGACTGCCTTGGTGACTACAGAGTCTGGACCATTGTCAGTTCACTTCCCGAGTCTTCAAGTGTAAGGACCTCGCTCGTTCCGGTTACTCGAGGAGGTTCTCCCCCATTACCTGACGCTGACTACTGGGAGCACGGGCCTCACCTTTCTGTTGTAACTTTGTTCCTGTTTTTTGTGTGACTGTGGACTCTTTGCGTTTCCCCTATTTTTTGTGTCTTCACCTGCCTGTTCCGTTCAATAAACCCTTTTGTTTGCCTGCAACAGTGTCCTCATCCCCTTCCATTCTCCTCCCTGCAACCGCACCCATGACAGTCTAGAATTTCGCCAGACAAAAAAAATGGTACAGTATTCTTACTCCTCTCCTTGAATAATGATATTACTTTTGGGAGAAGGCTCCTTCGCCTTCCTGCCTGGTCTCCCAGCCAGATCTGCCGGCTTCAGACACAAGTGAACCAAGAGACCTCCAAAAAACTTTTCACTCACACGTTAAAGAAAATTGAAAATATTCATTCATTCATTTTCCGAACCGCTTAATCCCGACTGGGGTCGCGGGATTGAAAATATTGTTTTGTCAAATAAATAATTGTCAGACCTAATGAGCGCCAGCGCGTCTAATCGCATTACTCCTGTTTATTTTTATATAAGCAGTAAATCTGATCTTCTCCGTCATTACAGCTGTTTGGTTTCGCCTGCCCCTCCGCCCCTCCCCCACCTTCGGCTCCCCGTCCTGGTCCCTGGGAAGGCTCCTTCGCCTTCCTGCCTGGTGTCCCAGCCAGATCTGCCGGCTTCAGAGACAAGTGAACCGACGACCAAGTGACGGACTATCTCCGAAAAACTTTTCACATACACATTAAAGAAAACTGAAAATATTGTTTTGTCAAATAAATAATTGTCAATCCAAACTGGATGGTCTCCTTGGTTGAATAAAAGTATAAAAAGCCTGGATATAAAAAGCTTGATGTATTGAAATAGAACTCACTGTGAGGAAGAGCACAGGCGCTGATGAAGAGGAAAAACGGGAATACAGTGGAGAACCTCATGATAATGATGAAGAAGGAGAAAGAGAGTGTGTGCCCTCCTGCTTCTCACAGACTGCGGACTGAAAATGAAAGTAAAATAGACCTGCGGGTCTATTTTACTCTCATTTTCAGTCCGCACTCTGTGACTGGGCTGCAGTCCTGCATGTCTATTTCACTTTCATTTTCAATCCGCAGTCTGTGACACAGGTATCACAAATGTATATGTGTGTGTGTGTGAGTGTGTGTGTAGCAGGACATTGACGGATGAGTGTGAGGGGCCGTTAGGGACATACACATGTGCTCGTACTGAAACCCTCTCACACACACAAGTGAAAAGCATTCACACACTAGTAAAAGGTGCTTACATACACAATCTAAAATGTCATTTTTACTAGTGTGTGAATGCTTTTCACTTGTGTGTGTGAGAGGTTTTCAGTAGTGTGTGAGAGGTTTTCAGTAGTGTGTGTGAAGGTATACATTTTCACTTGTTTATGTGAGAGTGTTTCAGTAGTGAATGTAAATGTTTTCACTTGTAAGTGTGTGCAGTTTTCAGTATAGTATGTGAATGGTTTTGGTTTCACATATGTGTATGCATGGTAATTCTGGATAAAGTCCCTAACGGCATCTTATATCTTTCAACGAAGCTGTTGAGGTAAACAAGCCATATATTTAGAAACATCACATGCCTTTTCGATGTTTCTTTGTTTTTACAGATACTAATTGAAATTATTGAATTCGCAGGATAGTTTAAGACCGTTTCTTGGTGAAAATGGTAGTCTCGCTTGTGAGACTATATTATGCGTGACGATCTACTGTATTCACATGTAATAAAAGACGTGAGTGATTTTCAGACATCTCACATACCTCTTTACCTAAATACTAGGGAAAACATTATTTCATGATATCCAGGATATTTGGTTCCTCTTGTTAAAACAAGCATACAGCAATTCTGGACCTCAGTGAAAGTGAGTGATTATTTGTCATTGTGAACAAAGCACAGCACACAGTGCACCACAATGAAATGTGATCTCTGCATTTGACCCATCCGTGAAGGAGCAGTGGGCAGCTAACAAGGGCAGCGCCCGGGGAGCAGTGCTTGGGGATGGTACCTTGCTCAAGAGTACCTCAGTGGTAACTTTACCGACCCTGGATTCGAACCTGCGACCTTCTGATCACGGTGCGACCACCCTACTGTTATGCCACCAACTGTCTCAGTAATTATGTACCTGAATGATTTTCAGACATCACACATACCTCTGCACCTAAATATTAGGGGAAACATTGTTTCCTGATATCCAGGATATTTGGATCCACCCTGTAAAAACAGGAATACAGCAACTCTGGACCTCAGTACTAATAAAACAAGTTTATTCTCATGTATTTATGTACCTGAGTGATTTTCAGACATTTCACATACTTCATTCCCCAGAAAAGTGTGGGGGAACATTCAAGATCCAAGATTCTTTATTTGTCACGTGCAAGTTATACAGGTACAACATGCAGTGAAATGTGTCCTGATCCACTCTTTTAACTGTGCAATTAGGCAGATTAGAAAAAAAACAAAATAGAGATACAATACAAACTTATAAACTTAAATACAAACTTAAATAAGGAGGTTAGGGAAATAGGACAAAAAATAAAACTATATATTATACAATAAGGTACATAAAGTTACATAAAGTTCCATGTGCAGACTTTTAACCTGAGTTTACAAAATTGTGCTAAAGACAGATGACAGGTGCAATGAGATGTTTTTAAAGGGCCAAGTACAACTGCAGCATTGTACGTAGCAGACAGAGTAGAAGCATGTGATATTTGGACAGTGAAATGTGACAACCAGTATAAATGATCATCACAATTGAGGTTTATATAGCAGTATGTAATAGAAATAAGACAGTAAAATGTGGCAGACAGTATAAGTTATCATAACAATATGAGGTATGTATTAGCAGTATGTAATGACAGAAGTAAAACATATGTCTTCACTTGATATCCAGTACTGTATGTCCGGTAATAAACCATTCTAAATAATGTTTACACAATTTTGCACTGTGGCTGCATATTTGCACAACATCTATGTCTCTCTTTCTTGTTATTGTCTCTCGTTCTAGTTTAAAGTTTTACATTTATATTGGACTTCTAGTTTAAAGTGTATATTTTATATTTTCTTTATATATTTTATTGTGCCTTCTTTGTTCTTTGTACTTTGTTGTTATGGCCCCCCTGAACCTTGGCCATAACAGGCCCCCGTTGACTTTGGTTAGGTGGCCAGCAGATGGCGCCATTTTCAGTTAGTTCAATGTGTTGAGTTTTGTCCTGCCTGAGCCCTGTCCGTCAAGCCTGTGGCCCCACCTTCCCTCTGTGTCCCATAGGTTAATCAGTCTTTGTTAGTATCCCCACCTGTGTTGATTAGAGTTTGGTTCAGCCCCTGTTACTGATTGGTTTACCCCTTTATTGTTTGATTTGCCTTGTTTGGGATTTGGTTACTGATTGGTTTTCCCCTGATTGATTAACGGCGTTCCTTGTTATGTTTTCCTATTTAGGCCCTGTTTGTCCCATTGATTCCTGTCTGTCCACCCTCACACCACTCTCCCCATGTTGGTGTGCTGTTTGTGTTTGAAGCAAAGAGAAGCGTTCTGTTTGGTTTGTGGCCCTCGAGCATGTTTTGTGTTTCTGTTTTTGAAGAGTCTTAATAAAGGATGGCTTGCAACTTGACCTCGCCTTTTGTCATGCCGACACCCACCGTGACACTTGTACCTTGTTGTTTGCACTGTTAAAACTGGAGCCATGTCATCTCGTCTCTCTGTATACTTGTACAATATATAGCAGAGATGACAAAGATTACTTTGACTAAATATTGTATATAATATAACTACATAATATTGCACACATATATGAACACAACATAAGTGAAACCACTGGTTACAGAAAACCTGTTTGTTAATCAAAATAATAAGGATTACAAATTTATAGCTGTCTTATTAACAATGCCTTGACTGTATAGACCCTATGAAATAATGCCGTGAGAATGTTTATGGGTATGGAGGATGCAACATCCATATGCACAAACAAAACTATTTCCTAAAATGTGTAGTACAATGCAAATCAATAAAAAGTTATTGCATAGAATCTATACGGTCAAGGCGTGTTTAATGAGACAGCTATACACTTGTAATTGTGATAATTTTTCTTAACAGATTCCCTGTAATAACTGTGACCAGTGGTTTTACTTGTGTTGTGCTGGAAATCCCCCCACAGACCAGGATTTCATCTGCGTACAATGCGAGAAATAAAGAAAAGTGTGTTTAGGAAAGTGTTTATTGGTAGAAGGTTGTTGTTTGTGCCTCTCTCTTTTCCTCTTTCCTAAAGTTTTAATATTGTTTCA
>JAVGVS010002382.1:0-11781 GCA_032718565.1 Distichodus sexfasciatus
AAAAAAATAGATGGGAAAATCTCAATAAATGGCTGTATTGTGAGTGGAACGCTGGTTGTTGTGGTTATTTATCAGCTAAAATATGCATTTTGTCTGTAACAAAGGGGAGGTTTTGACGGAAACGGAGCGTTTTAGCGAGTAATGGCGCTTACGCGGGCGCTCGCGCGTTCACAAACACAGCGTGCGTGTTTACGCATTTACTTCTGTTTTTGTCCAGGTAGTATCTCACAAACACGTTCACATACAGAGGGATCTATTCTCGTTTTGATCGCGCCACTGAAAATATTGTGCGTCATTAATAAGCGTCTGTGTGAAACCCAAGCGGCGCATGCTGTAGCGAATAAAATGACTTAAACGAAGCTTCGATTCTAGAAAAACTGCCTAGACCAGTTTTTCTAATCGCACTATTCGAGTTATTCGAATAATCGTTTCAGCTCTAGCTGTCACGCTGTCGGTTCTCCAAACTCGCTGGAGACATTCAGGGTGCAAAAATATTTGATCATCTTTCATTCATTTATTCCTCTTTCTCTCTTTTCCATTGGTTCTTTAATTAGCTTCATTTTTTACTTTATTTATTTCTCATTTTTTCACCACACTTTCTCCAGGCAATGCCCTATCTAGTTGAGTAATAAACCAATTTGGCCCAGCTTTCGTCCTGGACAGGACTCAACCGCTAAATTCCATTCCCAAACCTAGTAAGAGTGAAACTGGAGCTTGAATAAACGCTCTAATGTTGGGATAATTATGGATGAACACGCTTTGCTTTGTGTGCGCGGCTGCATGTGTGCGTGCAAAAATTTCTCAAAGACTGTGTTGCTACATACTGGAGGTGGCGTCTTCTGCAAGCACTCCAGAAGGTAAACCATTTTGGCTTCCTCCTTGACATACTCCACTTCCTGTAAGACAAGAAAATAAAAATGAAATAGAGACAACAAAAAGACATCACGCTGTTTCTTTTGACATATCGGGGCTTTTGTGTGTGTGTTGTCTGCGTCAATACTGTTCACAGCTGAAATCTCCCCTCGGGGAACTATAACCACAAGTTAAAGCAAGAAAAATGTTCATGACTACAAGAAACCACAGAGCTTGGCGGTCCTAGACCAGAAAACTGCGGTGTTCAAAGAATTTGTCGGATGCAATTTAGTTGCTTTTGGGAGGTCACTGTGCTGCAAAAAACAGAAATATCACTGCCAACGTGAGCATTTACAACTTTATTAATGGCATTGTATCAGACTGTAACTTTCATAGCTGGGATTATGCAACGCAAATGTCGGATATTTTAACAAACAAGCAACAAACTGCTGTTGGGCGTCTTCTTTTGCCTCTCATTTTGACTTATCACTCTCTCCATCGTGACACTATAATACCTCCTCATCCTTGCTATCATGACTCAACTTCCTGTGGTAGGTAACACAAAAGCTAATTTTAAACTGAACTTTTAGACCCCACCTCTTAACCATAACGCTTATCCTTAACCCTCTACGCTCAGCTTCTGGGTCTGATGTTAAAATCTGCATTGTTCATTAGTAACATGCTGGTTGCTTTACGAGTTTTAACCATAACTAAACCGTGTTCAACCGTGACTTTGTGCCACAGAGTTTACTCTTGACTGACGAATTCGACTCAAGACTAACATGATGGACGTTTGTACTTGACTCGGTGCTACAGGATTTAACCTTGACTTAGTAAACTTGGCTTAACAACGTCGCCATAAGGGGGTTTGAACTTGATTTTATACTACAAGGTTCGATCTCCAATTATTAACCTTGATCAAAGTGGCGGAGGATCAACTTTGTCAGGACAGGGGTTCGAACTTGATTTGGCGCCACAGTCTTTAACCATGACTTATTAAACCTGACTTAACAAGACACAAGTTTGAATTTGATTGGGTGCCACAGTGTTAATTTTGACTTATTAATCCTGACTTAACATGGGAGGTGTTCAACTTTGCCGGACAGGGTTTGAACTTAATTTTGCGCCAGTGTTTGACCTCAACTTCTTAACTTTTACTAACCATGATGGAAGTTTGAACCTGACTCGATGCCACAGGGTTTAACCTTGACTTAGTAAGCTTGGTTTAATAACTTCGCCAGATGGGCGTTTGAACTTGATTTTACGCCACAGGCTTCGACCTTGACTTATTAACCTTGACGTAACACACAGGTACCAGGGTTTCAACTTTGCTGGACAGGGTTTGAACTTCACTTGGTCGACACAGGTTCTGACCTTGACCTATTAACTTTGATTTAACGTGACAGAAGTTTTAACTTTGTCAGGACAGGGGTTCCAACTTGATTTGGCGCCACAGTGTTTTTTTTACTTCAACTTTTTAACCTTTACTAACCATGATGAAAGTGTGAACTTGACTCGGTGCCACAAGGTTTAACCAAGTTGCATAATCTGTGCTGTATTATTATGCATCTTTTATTAAGCTCTTTTGTGTTCACTTCTGTCATAGTCAACTCACTAAACAAAATCATTATTTCTATCTACCACACAGCTATACTGACAGCTAGCATACCGTAAACATTTACCTGAATGACGTCCAGGCTGGCGGCTCCGGCTCGGCCCACGTTGATGGTGATGGGTTTGACCAGAGCGCTTTTGGCGAAATTCTGGATCTTCTTGGGCATGGTGGCACTGAAGAGCAGTGTCTGTCTCTGGCCCTAAAACCCAAAGCACACTTTACAATTTGATTCACACAGGGTAGAATGTGTGCAATATGACACAAAGACGTTTCTTTACATCTTCAGGGCTGATAGTGAAAAGAATTCCTGAGCCTGAACTTTTTTCCATGCCCGGGAGGTGAGCAGGGTATGGCAAGCTGTTTTAGCTTTAATTCGTTTTTAGAGAATATCACAAATTCACTTTTAACTAGTCACAATGCAAATTCTTGATATCAGAAAGTCAATTGTTACTAGTTATAATGTGTATGTCTGATATCACAAATTCAGTTCCAACTAGTTAGAATGCTTAATCTTGATATCAGAAATTCAATCTTAACTAGTTAAAATGCCAGTTCCTGATATCGGAAATTCTATTTTGGCTAGTGAGATTCAAAACGATTTCCTCATTGGAATTTAAACTGGTCGATATGCTGCCTCGAGACGGACAGACGTGTGAGGGCGGGTTTATCCTCCGCTAATTTCTTACATAAAGTGACGAGTGGATGAGTGATAGTAAATGACAGGTCATGCTCAGCAATGAAGGAGCACAAGCGAATTTTTCAATCAGCCGCTTATTGGCTAGTAGGCCTATTGTTGGTGTGGGTGAGAGTGAAAGCTGCGCTCTCAGCTACGCCTCTCAGATCTAGTGTCAGATCACTGGGTGAACCCGATTTTTACTTATTTATTTTTTTTGCAGCCACGTTGGTACGCCGGAGATCCGGCGTGGCGCCTGAACGCTATCAGCCCTGCAACTTTAATACAACATAAATCAACGATCTTTTTTGCATGATGTGAACAAGACAACAGCAAATAATTAATGCAGAAATTTGCAAAAGATATGTCACTGATTTCACTTGACTAATAAAATGAGACCAGAAGATTCTGGTTTCAGGTTACCATTGAGTGTTCAGTCTCATGATGCACTATTTCTTAACCTTGTGGACATTAGCATCACCCAGCAACATTTTTACGTAAGTTTGTGGCCTGATGGAGATTTCTCTTGGGTGTAGAAGACTCTTTATAATGCTACGAGAAAATGAACCAAAATGAAAAGAAGAATCTATTTCCTGCCCCCCTCACCTTAAAGTAGGAAAAGATGGTCCTGATGTCCTCCTCGAAGCCCATGTCGATCATCCGGTCAGCTTCGTCCAGAGCCAGGTAGCGGCAGATGTCCAGGCTGACCATCTTCTTGTTGAGCAGGTCCATCAGCCGGCCCGGTGTGGCCACCATCATATGGACTCCGCTGCCAAACACACACACAAACAAACACACACACACTTCATGCATGGTGGAGGCAGAGGAGGAAAAAAAAGTTGTCTAAAGCCAGCTGCAAGGACGACCAAAAAAACTGCAGAAGTAATGCATGACGTGAGAAAGAATTCATCAGCAGGCATCGTCACTTCTTGAGAAACCACAAGCCTTTTCAGAAGAAGAAACTGCCTAATAATAAACCACGCTGTAAGACTATTTCGAATTACATGTGTAACGTATTTATAGGAGCCCACCCACGCTCACCAACCCATATCTGGAAATATATACATACTGTACATACACATGTTGACAATAAAGTTTAGAACTAGGGATGCACCGATTGCAATTTTCTTGGCCGATTCTGATTACCGATTTTTTTGTAAGTGTGATCGGCCGATACCGATTTTTTTCCCCAGATAACAGAAAATTAGAGCTGCTGCAAGTAGTCGACGACATCGACACAAAAAAATGGGTTTCAACTTTTTTAATGTAACGCGGTAGTTACTTTCCCTGTTTACTAGTTACTTTTATAATAGTGACATATAATAGCGGCAGTTCTACAGCAAATACAAACAAAAATCTAATTTTCTTTAATATAATGCTTTATTTTCAGAACAAATTTTCTTTACAAATTTAAATAAATAAAATGTAACTCGTAAAATGTAACAACTCCAGTAACTCAACGTCCGAAAAGTAACTCCTACTTGGCATTGTGTATTTTGGGCAGAGGTGATTTATCAGATTTCTGAAGCCTGTATCCTCAACTATGGAAAACGGCTGATCATCTAGTGATCATCTTGTGGTTGACTTGTGCATCTGTGTTTATGTTGAATTGGGGACAGACAGGTGGGCGAGGGGAGCCATTGATTGCGTGCTTATTAAACATGTAAGACCTAACTATTAAATTATAATTATAAGGTTGATAAACTATAACTTGTGTTTAATCTACCTGTCGCCGTTCCTCTTTCTCCGTCATCTTTGGTTTTTCTGTAAAAACTGTCTGTAGTGTGCAGTCAATCACAAGACCAGGAACCATCGGCCAATAGGATTCACAGGCAGAAGCTGCCAAAACCCCACCCCCTTTCAAACCGCACGCGCAGAAATCTCACTCGAGCAAAAAAATACAGTTTGCTGTATACAAATCGGCAATACGTGAGAGTGATCGGCCGATCACCGATCAGGTGCATCACTATTTAGAACTATAAGTCTCTTTTGATCACGGAATTAAAGTTGCTCTGAGATTTTGGGGAGCTGGACTACAAAACCTTACTGACTAAAAATATGCAATACAATAAAACACTGCATCTGTGTGCACTGTAATGACAGCCCTGGGTGCAATATTTCTTTTAGCATTTTTTGTTTCTTTCACGTTATACTAAATATTTTTTTTCCATCATGTATCCTTCATGCTTTTTACAACTTTATTATTAATAACTGGTCATAAACTGAAAAAAATGTGATTAACAATCTAAAATGACAACACGTTTGTGCATAGGGGTGAGAACTGATTTTATCAATATCAATGCCATTGTCGATTCTGCCCATCAATCCAATTCCTCATCTATTCCTGAGTAGTGCGAAAAAAGCAGTAGACTACACAGTCTTCCGCGCCAAACGCAACCATTTAATTTTTCCCCAAAATGATGTCTGCACAAGACTGTGAACATGAACACATTCATATTCATTAGGGATGCACCGATCGATCGGCCAGCGATCGAAATCAGCCGATTTTTGGCCTGATCAGCGACCGGTCGATCATTCACACGTATTGCCGATTTCAAACCGATCTTGCGCATGCGTATTACTTGCAGCACGGCCACGCGCGCATTCAGGCAGCGTTCACATGTACGCTCAACGGCGACGTTTCTCATTCACGTTGAATGGGGTGACATCGTGCGGCGACGAAATGAATTTTGGGTGCGTGAGTATGGCGTCACATCAATGCCAAAACTAGAGTGCGCAAAATGGCTTGCCGCAAAAAATTCACGGGTGTAAATTTCAAAGTCACACGCGCAAATGTGGAACTGGAGAGCACAAAATTAAGAATCGAGTGCGCGGTTGTGATAATATTGCGCGCAAAGTGTATTTTTCCTCTCACGAATGTCTTTTTTCCTCTCGATGTGTTAAATGCTCTCGCGCGTGAAGTAGATTACCGACAAGTGGCTTTTTCGCTTGAGTGAGATTTCTGCGCGCACGGTTTGAAAGGGGGCAGGGTTTTGGACCGTTACTTTTCGGACGTCGAGTTATCGGAGTTGTTACATTTTACATTTTACGAGTTACATTTTATTTATTTAAATTTGTACAGAAAGTTTCTTACGAAAATAAAGCATTATATTAAATGAAATTAGATTTTTGTTTGTATTTGCTGTAGAGCTGCCACTATTATGTCACTATTATAAAAGTAACTAGCAAACAGGGAAAGTAACTACCGCGTTACATTAAAAAAAGTTGAAACCCATTTTTTTGTGTCGATGTCGGCGACTACTCGCAGCAGCTCTAATTTTCTGTTATCTGGGAAAAAAAAATCGGTATCGGAAAAATCGGTATCGGCCGATCACACTTACAAAAAAAAATCGGTAATCGGAATCGGCCAAGAAAATTGCAATCGGTGCATCCCTAATATTCATATTCAAAGTTTTTTATAATGGAGAGACATTTTATGGCTTAGTACTATGAAGAAAAGTATGATTAGTGCCTGGTGGAAGTTGGAATCCATCTGGATACAGAATTAAATTATTTGATCATGCATTTTTAATGCAAATAATGCATTATCTATATTGATTTTTACTATGTAACATTATAAAATAGACAAAATGTTTTCTGATTAATGGCCTATAACTAATTTTTGACATTTCTGGAAGAGAAGTATATTTTTGCTACAAGGGCGTTCCATATGAGACTGCGGTGGACATGCATCGGGAATAAATAAACATTATGTAAACGGCTGTGCTGTGAGTAGATCGTTGGTTGCTTTTATTATTTATCAGCTAAAATATAAGTTTTGTCTGTAATAATGGGAAGATTTAACTCAACCTGAACGTTTTAGTGAATGCTGGACTTCCCTGAGAGAGTTGTGCGCGCCAACAAACGCAGCAAGTGTTTACATCGCGAAAAATATGATTTATGCGTCATGATTCCTCGTGGTTGAAGGTCAAGTCGCAGAGAGTGTGACGGAATGGACCGCGGCACAAAACTTAGGGAAAACCATAAACGTTGTGCTGGGAAATGAGAGAATCGTTAGGAAGAATCGATAACGCTGGATGAAACTGATCAGTTGGCACCGGTTCTGAGTCTGAACTGGTTTTCGATTCATACCCCTTATTGTGCATCCATTTCTGCATAAATTACAAACGTCTTGCCTGCTTATACACAAGGGCCTGACACAAGCTTAGAAATGTAATTCCAGGGCGAATTAGGCTTCAAATTCACTCTGGAGTGAGGGACTGAACCCCTGAATTTATTAGGGGGCCATGCAGTGGAACACTGCGTGGTCCCCTATTGTTATTGTGCCGATTTTCTTTTTTTTTTTTTCTGCCTCAAAACGCGTTGAAATTTGGCAGGTAGGTCCGGTACCTCACCCACTATTCAGGCAAAAAAAATTGCACCAAAATAAGCTATTTTGCAATTTTCCCAAAAAAATAAGCATTTTGCCGAATAAATGTTGAACCGTAGCTCTCATTCTCAAAAATCTTATGTCATCTTATTCTTTGGTTTAAGATGAATTTTTTAGACCCTCGCATCTATTTCTGCTGTATTTGAATTTTCGCTAATTTGCATAAAATGAAATCCCATCTTTTTCGAACTCGTCCCTGGATTTTTGTCCAATCTCCATGCAACTGGTGTCATTTGAATCCCAAGACACTCTTCTTTAATTATTATCGAGCACATTTTAATTTAGGTCTTCATTTTTATGTAATATGCAAATAAATGTGCTCGGCTTGGCATCGGATTGCAACACCAGAGTGTCATAGAAATTCGGCTCTGGGTGGGCAACAGCTTTGAAATTTGGCAGGTAGGTTCCTTGACTCTACCCAATACTGAGGAAAAAAAAATTAGTGCCATTTTGCCGATATAAACATTATTTACTACTTAGGCAAATAAAAATAATTGCACCACTCTACCACTTGGTGGCGCTAACAAGCTATTATGCGTTTTCCGTAATAACTTTTGAATCGTAGCTCCGATTCTTAAAAATCTTATATTATCTTATTTCTTTGGTCAAGACGAATCTTAATAAACCCTCGTATGTATTTTACCCATATTAGATTTTTCTTCAATCGGCATAACTAGTCAACTAGATCCTGGATTTTTATCCAATCTGCATGTAACTGGTATTATTTCAATTCCAAGACATTCTTCTTTAATTATTATCAAGTATATTTTTTATTTAGGTCTTCATTAGGCTGTATTTTTTTAAATAAATGTGCTCGGCTTCGTATAGTAATGCAATGCCACACACTGAATATCATAGAAATCTAGCTCTGAGTGAGCTACCGCTAATTTTCATAATAAGAAATCGTATTATTTAAATTTCAGCATATTCTTCTTTAATAGTTATTGAGCACATTTTCATGTACCTATTCACATGGATATATTACGCAAATCAATACTTTGAAACAAATTCAGCAAGACATATGTTTGAACAAACTTTAAAACTTTACTATAATTTACAGTTTTTAGACACTCTCTTATAGTAATTATTAAGCCCATTTTCAGGTATTTCTTTATATGACTACAAAGCTTCACTTCAAAGTCGATATCCCACTTATTGGCGCCACGATAAACTATTTTAAAGTTAGCCTAATAAATTTTGAACCGTAAATACGTAGAAAAAAAGATGAAAGATATCAAATCTCAACATGTGAACTTCAATTCATAAAAACTGATAAAGCTGCAAACTGCATGGCCCCCGTAATAACTGCTTGCAGTTATATTTTATTATTTATTCTTTTCTTTTTTTTGTTTTCCTGCCTCATAATGAACAATGGCTCAAGGTCATACACAGATGTCATATGTTTAAATGCCTTAATTTAGTGTAAAAAAAATCATTTTGAATTAAGAGATGACATCACACAATGTGACATCTGTTTATAAGAGCAGTTTAGTTTTTTGATACAGAAACGTTTAAGGAAATAGACGAGGTGTACTCACTGCTTGACCACCTCCATCTGCTCCTTGACCGACATGCCCCCGATGCAGAGGGCACAGCGTAATTGTGGAGCTCCCTCGTCCTCCAGCAGCTTGCAGTAGTACTCGATGATGCTGTGCGTCTGCCTCGCCAGCTCCCTCTGCGGGGCAACACACGTCGACAGCGGCGTGAATATATACAATATCTCAAGTTTGTGAGACAAGTAAACAAATGTTATTGTCATTCAGTTTCATAGGAACTAGATACTGACATTACACAAGGTCAATATTTCTGGTAAAATATTGCTCATGAAATATTTTATTTTGAAGAGTTTCATATTTAAAGCCTTCAAAAGAAAAAAAGTTTCAAATGTTATTTTGGACTTAATTGTTTTCCTATATTGCCAGCTCCAAATGCAGACAACAAGGCAGTCGAGGCGACCCCTAACACGAGAAGCCCAAAGAAGAAATTTCATAGGTGAGAAAAATTCAAGATTCTGTTTTCACGTATTTTGCAATTGTAATTTGCCTTCATTTTGATGAAAAGCGAAAATGAGTGATTATTAGTCACTGTGAACACGCCACAGCACAGCACCCAGTGCACCACAACGAAATGTGACCTCTGCATTTAACCCATCTGTGAAGGAGCAGTGGGCAGCTAACAAGCGGCCAGGGAGCAGTGTTTGGGGACGGTACCTCGCTCAAGAGTACCTCAGCTGTAACTTTACCGGTCTTGGATTCGAACCTGCGACCTTCTGATCACGGGGCGAACACCCTACCGTTACGCCACCAACTGCCCCATTTTTGCTGTAGAGCACACTGAAAGAAAACCGGTGCGTGAAAGACTAATAATGTTACGATATTTTGATGTAACTGATCGTTGTATCCATACAGCTGTGTGTGTGCACTCTTGATCTAGACTCTTTTTGAGGAGATATTTCAGACTCTATACCTATCTGAAATGTGGCTTGACTAAGTTTCGGGAACAAAAAATGTCATTGCTGTTTGGTTTCTGTAACGATATCTTTCATCTTAAAAGGAATGTAAGAAAACTAAAAGTGAAGAAACGTTTTTTATTGTTAGAGTTATGGTTAGGTTTAGAGACAGGTATGGCTGTTTGAGTTACTGTCATCATTACAAAATTACAAAAATCTAAAGAAGTAAACGTGTGTGTGTGTGTGTGTGTGTGTACACACCGAAGGACAGATAATGAGGCCATAGGGTCCCTCTCTCTTGCAGAAGGGCAACCATTTCTCTTGCTCCAGACAGAACATGATGATGGGCAGCGTGAACACCAGGGTCTTCCCCGAGCCGGTGAACGCAATGCCGATCATATCTCTGCCAGACAGACTACAGACACAAACGTAACATAAGGCTTACTGCAGGACCCAACACAAGACCTTATAACTAGTACAAAAATGCAATTTAATTCTAACATTGAAAATGAGGCCTAAGGAAACGTATTACTTCAGAGGAAAAAAAAAAGAGATCTCAGATGAAAATGTATCATACTGTCCTATCAAATTATAATAACTGATTTTTTTTTATAAACTGAACTTACATTGTAGGGATGCCCTGGATCTGAATGGGTGTTGGGTGGACGATTCCCTTCTTCTTCAGACCTTTAAGGATCGCTGCACAAACACAGTGAACTTAAAAAAGAGTGCAAACACACTCTTGACGAACTGACGTATAGCAGAAAATGTGTCTGCTTTTGTGGTACTTCTTAGTCCCAGTTAAAACCTGTCCAATTTCATCATGAAAACATCTTGACCGACTAGGTGCTTGGACCCTGTGATGCTATTGGTTATTATTATCAAGTAATAATTATACAAGGATTTATCCAAACTATTATCCCTCTGTATTCATGATATATTTAAGTTAACTACTTGGAGTTACACAGAAGAGGAAATGAGGGCTGCCTTGAGATTTCTGCACGGTACTTTACAGATCACTTCAGCAGCTACCTTGAGGAAACTTCATCTCCCTGAAGCTCTTTATGGGGGGAGGGATGTCGTCGCCCTCCACCAGGATGTGGTACTTCTTGCGCACCCTCTCATGTCTCGCCGGCCGCATGTTGAGGATGTAGCGAGGAG
The DNA here is from genome assembly GCA_032718565.1 of Distichodus sexfasciatus. Lineage (NCBI taxonomy): Eukaryota > Metazoa > Chordata > Actinopteri > Characiformes > Distichodontidae > Distichodus > Distichodus sexfasciatus. The sequence continues at coordinate 11,141 of JAVGVS010002382.1, forward strand.
ATTTCCAACTAACAACAGGGAGAGCAGGAAATTTGCCTGAGCGTTCTGAACCGCAGAATGACTGTATTGCAACTTTAACGGTAAAAGTGCTATGTGTAAAATGATCGTAAGAAATCCATGGGCCTCATTCACCAAATGACCTTTAGAAGAAACCTGCTGTTAAAACCCACTTCTCCTGAAGATTGTGACAATTACCAATGTTTTCTTATTTAAGATTTGTTCCTAGCGGAAAAGAGAATCTACAGCTGCTGCACACTTACACAAATTTTACTGCATGCAAACTATTAGCTTATTGGGGTTTCCTTTAGTTAAACATTTGTATAATAATATACTATTTAAATGTCTTCACAACACGTTTTATAAAACAACTAAGAAAATATTGGTGAATGAGCCCTATGTTTTTCAGAAAGAATATTAGAACAGATTTTTTTCCATATCTAGAGTTCTCCTGTCCGTTCTATTTAGGATCTCTGGGAAGGTTTGGATATTGGTTTGCATTTGCAAAGCACAAAACTTCCATTCTTATAAGGAAGGAAAGAGGGTGCCTTTAGACACTGTGCCGATCTTAATCATCAAATAACTGAAGAAGAAGGCGGCTTACCTGGTCTTAATCGAGTCTTCATAGGTGATGCCTTTGGCCA
>JAVGVS010002383.1:0-11781 GCA_032718565.1 Distichodus sexfasciatus
GAGGGTGAGAAAGTCACAGACAGTGAGACAGGATGTGATAGAGGGTGGGAGTCACAGAGGGTGAAACAGGGTGTGATAGAGGGTAAGACAATGTCACAGAGGGTGAGAAAAGGTGTGATAGAGAAGAGGTTGTGATAGTCATAGATGGTGAGACAGGGTGTGATAAAGGGTGTGACAGTGTCACAGAGGGTGAGACAGTGTCACAGACAGTGAGACAGGGTGTGAAAGGAGAGGGTGAGAAAGTCACAGATGGTGAGACAGGGTGCAATGGAGGATGAGACAGAATCACAGTGCGTGAGACTAGGTGTGACAGAGGGTAAGACAGTGTCACAGAGGGTGAGACAGGGTGTGACAGAGGTACCGTCCCAAAGCACGGCTCCCCGGGTGCTGCCCACTGCTCCTTCACAGGGGGTCAAATGCAGAGGTCATGTCTCTTTGTGGTGCACTGTGTGCTGTGTTCACCACGACAAATAATCACTCAATTGAGAGCAAGAAAGGGTGAGAGAGAGGAGTTCAGACAGACCATATGAAAAGCTCTTAATCAAAGGTATTAATGTGGATTAGACGCTGCGCTCAAAGACTTGCCAACTTTTATGGTTAAACAGTATCACTTATCCCCGTAAAGTCTCAAGATTTAACTTCTGATCTGTACATAAAGGAACTTTTGTTACTCAATTCTGTCATTCAGGAAAAATCTCCATCACAAGCCAAACCTCTTGAATTGACTCTCGAACACAGGTAATCCGTTAGATTAGCCAGCCAGAGTTTAGAAAGCCGGGTCTGTACTGTACTGTACTGGATATGAAGCGCATTTCCAGAATGCTGCTTATTCATCCTGTGAATACACCAACAGGGTGACAACTGTATTTGGTCTGAGCTGAGCTGGACAGGAGGGATAAATTATATTCCACAACACTCTGAAACTCTGAGCCGTTGCAAGAAAACTTAGTGGCAAGACTTAAGTCCTTTTAGGGCTCGGGCAAGTTTAAAACATTTACAGACTACATCTTGCTCATGACAGTTAATCCCATTAATACTTTCTATGAATGATGTGTCCACGAAATGCCACCTTCAGGGGGCAGAGGGATCCGCTCTGTGATCAGAAGGTCACCGGTTAAAATTCCAGACCAGTAATGGTACCACTGAGGTACTCATTAGCAAGGTACCGTCCTCAAGTACTGCTGCCCACTGCCCCTTCACGGATGGGTCAAATGTGGAGGTCACATTGCGTTGCGGTCTGCTGTGGTGTGGTGTGTTCACAAGGACAAATAATCACTCACATCAGCTTAAAATACATGTGAAATAAAGGTACTCTCGTGAAATTATTTAAAGTCATATTTAGTCAGACAGTACATTCTGGTTCGCAAATGTGTGTGTGTGTGTGTGTAAAAATCAGGAGAACTATAAAGTATAATATAAAGACGTCAGCCTAAGATGTAGCCATACATTAAGTGTAACCATGCAGAGTGTAAGATGCTGACAGAGACATATCTACACCCTATTTCCCTCTCTCTTCCTCTCCTTTCATCCCTCTCTTTCCCCTCCCTCCATCTCTCCCTCCTTCCCTCACTCCCTGCCTGTCTCTCCAGACTAACACTCCTCCATCACCTACTAAACACAATGCTCATAACAAACAGTTTATAGCTAAAGAACACTCGTTTATTCATTTATTATAATTTACTCATATATGAAAGATATTACTTTTCAGCACTTGCCAGCTTCTGGGAGTAGTATATAATAAATGTGTGTGTGTGTGTGTGTGTGTGTGTGTGTGGGTTGGTGTGTGTGTGTAGAAAACACAGGCGTGCTTTCTTGTTTTGGGAGAGTCCTTCCTGTGAATGAGGAGGCGGGCGGTTGTGTCACGGCATGCAAACGAGGGAGCTCGTTAGGCTAATGAGGAGAAGAGCAGGAGTCCTGCCAGAGCAGCGGCCTTGAAGGCACAGGGTCAGAGAGAGAGAGAGAGAGAGAGAGAGAGAGAGAAAGAGAGAGGGAGACAAGGGAAGAGAAAGGGGAGGCAGAGAGAGAGAGGGGAGGGAGAGAGGGGAGGGAGAGAGAGAGGGGAGGGAGGGAGAGACAGAGGGAGGAAGAGAAGAATAAGAAGAGGGATGACATGGCTGGGTCCACATCAGAAGCCACGGCTAAAAGCTGATCCGCTCACCTGTCACTCACTGTGAGTGGAGTCAAGGGGCCGGACCTAATCTCGGCTCTGAATACGGAATCACACACCCACACCCACACACACACACACACGCCTCTTATTTTCTTATTTACCCCCAATAAACTGGAGTGTTAATTGCTTTTTGGTGGGATTAGGCCTGAGTGGGCAAAGCCATGGGGGCACGCACACACACACACACACTTAAATTCACTCACAAATATGACTAGACAACACTTAACCCTAAGCATTAAGCCTTTTATTACTTTTTATCTTTTTTCTTTCTTACCTCTCACTCTCTCTCCCTCTCCATTAATTTTTTCTTTCCTTTGTTCTTTCCTTCTCTCCCCTCACCTCCCTCTCTACCTCTTGCTTTCTTTCATTCTCTTCATATCTTTCTTCCTTTTGTTTCTTTCTTTTTCTATCCCCTCCCCACTCTTTCTTTCTCTCTTCTCCCCTGCCTGTTGTTTCCCATCTTTCTTTCTTTTCTTCTGTCTTTCTTTCTTTCTTTTTCTGCCCCTTCTTTCTTTTGCTCTCTTGCTTTCTTTAATTCTCTCCACTTTTTTCTTTTTTCCTTCCTTTTATTTACCTCTTTTAGTTTTTCAAACAAAACATGGGAAGTTTCTCTCAAATCCATTATCGTTACAGGGACCGGTCCTCACACACTATACAAAAACGTCCCCATAAAGACGTCAAAATGGGCAGGTCTTCCATCCTACTGGACTTCACACCTGGACTTCACCCTAAATACATGAACACAAACACACACACATGAATTAAGTTCCCTGGTCAGACAGGAGTCCACACCAAGTAAACTGAGGTACTCAAGGTACCGTCCCCAAGCTGCCCACTGCTCCTTCACGGATGGGTCAAACACAGAGGTCAGAGGTCAAATTTGGGTGTGGTGCACAAATCGCTCACTTGTAAAGTTTGGGGGGAAACTCATCTCTTCAGCTTGATTTCTTCATATGCAGATAAGGGATATGGAGACGGATCTTTATCCAGCTCCCAGGAGAGGACATTTGTGTCTCACAGTCTCTTAGAGAAGCCATTAGTGCTCTCTGAAGCAACGCTTAGCATGCAAACACTGTGTGTGTGTGTGTGTGTGTGGCCAGGTTTTAGGTGGGTCTGGTTGTCCACTGATATATATTGTCTGCTTTTTCCTGTATCTCTATGGTTCTAATTAGAGGTGTGTGTGAAAGTAAAAGATCAGATCTTTTGGCTTTGTGAGGACATTTTTGTATATGAGCGTCACTACTCTCGGTGTGTGTGTGTTTGTGTGTGTGTTTGTGAGCGTGTTTGAGAGAGAGAGAGAGAGAGAGTGAGAGGAAGAGAGAGCTGTAGCACACATCTCAGAACTGTTCAGTTCATGTAAACCAAGCATAATAATCTGCATTGCCTGGTCTGGGTACTGGAGCGAGGGATGAGGGATCTTTTGTTGTCTAGCTTTTCTTTGTTCATTTGTTCTCTCCCTTCATTTCATCCTTAAATGACTTAAAGTAGCATCTCACCCCCCCCCCCCACCACCTTTCGTTCTCTCTCTCTCTCTCTCTCTCTCTCTACTTCCCCCTCTCTCTTCCTTTCTTTCTCTCTCTATTTCCCCCTCTCTCTTCCTTTCTCTCTCTATTTCGCCCTCCCTCTTTCTTTCTCTCAATTTCTTTTCTTCTCTCTCTCTCTCTCTCTCTTTTTCTCCTTTATCTTTCTTTCTTTCTCTCTCTCTTTCTCCTGTCTTTTCCTTTCTCTCTCTCTTTCTCCTGTCTTTTCCTTTCTCTCTCTCTATTTCTCCCCCCCTCTCCCTTTTCTCCAACCTGGTCTCCACATGGTCACATTCTAACTTCCTCACCACACTCTATCACTCTCACTGTCCATTTTCCTGCAAACAAGCATTTCCAGCGTCACTGCGCTTCGACTGCATACTCCTCGATCCATCCACCTCCTCGAAAGTGACAATGCAGCGCTTTACAACTACATCCGACACTCCGCTCACCGAGGGAGAGAGAGAGAGAACGAGGGAGCGGAGGAGAGAAAACAGGCATTGTATGCAGATAAATGTCATGGCGCTGTAATCTGCTGCTCGTGCTAGTTCTCCGTCTAGATATACAGGAACAGCAGAACACAGCCTCCATATAAAGCTTTATGGTATTTTAACAACGCCCGACTGCCATATCCCGGCTGTGAATATTGATTTTAATGCACTCCCTCGGGCTAAGACAATTTGTTTGTCGGGGTCGATGTGATTGTGTAAACGGAAACATCCGATACGGGATATCGACCGATCGGTCATTACTCAAAAAGGCTAATCAAACCCAGCGGACCGAACGACCGCATCGCGGATCCGGATTCCGACTCTCCGCGCCGAACTCGGGGTCAGGGTACGAGATGGAGGGTCAGTCGGTGAGCTCCCAGGTGAGATGCTGAGGATAATGGGAGCTCCAGAGACATAACAAACACACAATAAACCATCATAGATATTGAGTAGGGAGGAACGCTACAGCATACTGTTTACAGTGGTGAACGCCACACGGCTGGAACAAAAATTTAATCATCTTGACTTGACTCTGCTCTGTAGTAGAAACGTCGAGGTTCGAATCCCAGACCGGTAAAAGTAACACTGAGGTACTCATGAGCAAAGGTACCGTCCTCGGCCGCTGCTCATGTTAGCTGCCCACTGCTCCTTCATGGATGGGTCAAATGCAGAGGTCACATTTCGTTGTGGTGCACTGTGTGCTGTGCTGTGTTCATAATGAGAAATTATCACTCATTTCCATTGTACGAGCGTCAGCTAAATGATTCGAACTTCTTGACCGAGAGACGAGTGACCTAACCACAGGACCACCACTACATTGTGCAAGTATCCTTGATATCTGGTCTTTCTACGGTCCTCAGGATTTTTTGTTCTTAACTACAGAAACTGTACTTGGACTGGGTTGGGTACCAAGTTCTGTACTTTTAAAGGTACCAAACGAACAATGCCATTACCACCGGGTATCCGTTCACGTCAAATCAAGCGGTACCAAATTTCAGTACATTCACATGCTCGTCAGCAGCGCCGCGCACGAGCTGAGCGGGACATACAGAACTGAGTGAAAGGTTTAAAGTAAACAACAGCTATCTCAGCGTTTCAATGCAGTTTACAGTTACAGCTGCAATAGGATAGAGATGGATATTTACTGCAGTTAAATTTCTATTTGCTATTTAAGCTATAGTGTTAGTTTTGTTTACCATGACAATGGCTGCCAGGGGAAGAAAGCGCATGCATGGAGAAACTGAGCAGAAATCTCATTTAAAAACATGAGACTGTGTGACTACACTTTACTAAAATAGACGCAGACAGTGCGACATGCAACATTTGCCATGTAAAATGCAGAAGTGGGGCGAGCAATACGTTGAACTTGAGGAAACACTTTGTTAAACATAAAATATATTTACAGACGGATGAACGTGTGGTGTTTGATAACTGGAGCGCCACAGTTAAAGCTACAGCGTCTGCACCGATATTCACCCATAGAGCCAGCATCGACACCGAGAATGTTGAATCTACACCATCGACTAGTTCTACTACAGCTTTAGGTGATTAGTGGCTTATCTGTTTTAGTTATTGTTCTGGGATATTCTTATAAAAAACTGTAATAAATTTATATTGTAGTTGTAACATAAGAAACATTTGAAATTAGTTTGGGGCTTATTTATTGTTACTGTATTTTTTATGATGATACAAACCAGGTATTACAGATTCAGATCAAGGTATCGAGATGAAGTACCGCTGAGTATCGGTACCAGGTATCGTTTCAGATGTGAAAGGTACCTAACCCTAATCGAAACTGATCAGAGTATGGTCACGCAAGAGGGTTCTTCCAATACAACGTGAATACACAGAATCAAAGCTTTAAAGCTGATAAATGTATTCGGAAAAACTTCTGTGCTTTCTGGTTCTGCGCTACAGGATACAGGATGGTCAGTGTTGTTGTGGTATCTGTGGCTGCACACGTCATGTCGAGTCACATGTCAAGTTCTTTAGCGCATTTGAAAACAACAAAAGTTGACCTCAAGTGCTTCACAGTACAAGCATTATGAGTACAACATAGAACAATGCATAAATAACTATAAAAATACAGGACATAACGACATCAAATCAGAGGCAAGTTAGCAAAAATCTCAAAGAAATCTAAAAGTAAATAAAGAAAACGAAAACATATGAACAAAAGTAAAAAGACAGTGGCCTCGACAAAACCAACCGAAGAACCTTAAACTGAACTAAAAGTGAGTTTTTAGATAAGATTTAAAGCAATCTATGTGTGACGCTGCGCATAATATTGAGGGGAGGGAATTACACCAAGGCAACAGCGGGCACCTTTCGTAAAAGGGCAGTGCACACTGTCTTAACCGTGCACATGTAAAAATAGAAGACTGGTGTATTTATGCGTTTTCAGAGCGTTTGTACGTGGCACTTACACTCCGCCGTGGTGTCAGGGGTAGCCTGATTACAGAGGTTGCTGTAACGCGACGCTAATAAAACGCTTCAGTAACGCCATCGATTTCCCTAACGTCAATACATTGGAAAAACTTAAATGAATGAAATAAATGAAGATAAGAGACACTAATTACATGAAACAAAGTCCGAAATCTCGAGTCCATGTCAAGTCCTGAGTCATTGTCCTGAGTCAAATTAAGTGCAACTCGAGTCCAAGTCTCAGACTCAAGTCCCCATCTCTGACAAGAACGCAAGAGCCTCGTGAGTGTTGAGTGTTGACACCCACTGTCAGAACTAGCGCGTAGCTAGTGCACCTTTAAGAACTGCGCTGGTATGTTAGCAGCAAACCTCAATTACGGAAACAAAAGCAAAAATGTACAGTATGGATTTCTGACTGGTTTCTGAGAAGAAAAAGCAGTTCTGGTCTGGCAACTTGTATTTTACTGAAGTCACAAACACACACACACACACACTTTCCAGTTTCTGTTTAGCAGAAATCTCCAAGTTCATCCTCCAGAGTATCCATCTTTTGTGGGGTAAACAAGTGAACTACAATACCAAAAAAATGTATTTTCTTGCAGTTTGCTCTCTCTGTGCTCCCATTTACCAGCAGACAGATTCTTTATGGAGATTGGCTTGTTTTGTGCCCTGCACTGCCCCCTGTGAAAATGGGCATCGGCTGGGCATCCGCGCAAGATGTACGAGGAGATCAGACGAGCGCAGCAAACCGAGCGAAACCAGATTTTCTTATCCTCTCCCTCTCCCGCTCTGTCTTTTCCCTTCTCCAGCCGTAATTGCGAGAAGCGGCGGATTTCCGAGTCGGGGATCAGAGGCCCTTTCTTCCCGCGAAGCGAATCGGGGATTGGGCGAGAGCTGGAGGGCGTACGGGGCGAGAGAGAGCCGAGAGAACACGTCCATCCATCTGTAATCCAGCGGGAGATTCTCTGGGTCGAGACCTACCATGGAGATTAGGGTGGAAGAGTGAGCGCTGAGCTGACCCAACCGGTGTGAGTCTGGCTCGGAGGAGTGAAGGGAAGGGAAGGTCGTAGAGACTGAGAACTTGTGTGAAGTTTTACTACGTTGGCTTTTACAAGAAGTTGAAGATTTCTCCAAGTCTGTCCAGCCTTCCAGCAGGAAAGCATCTCTACTTAAAACATCAAATAATGCCCAACTCAACCACCAACGCAAACGCAAGAAAGAGCTGCATCAAGACTCACTGTAATTCCTGGCATCTACTACAATAACACTTCCACGTTCTTAGCCAAATATACACTGAGAGTCAAAGAAGTGAGCTCTGTACCTGTGTCCATAACTCTGCCCAAAACCTTGTCTAGTGACACATATCACCAATAATAATTTAAATGATAGGTAACAATATCAAAAGTCTTACATGCAAGGGTGTTGGTGGCCTAGTGGTGGGACACTTGCCCTCAGACCAAAGGGTTGTGGGTTCGAATCCGACCTCTGGCATTACCAACATTGGGTCCTTGAGCAAGACCCTTAACCCTAAATTGCTCTCAGGAGAACTGTCCCTGAAATTTGGAAATGTAAGTCGCTCTAGAAAGAGCATCTGCTAAATGCTGTAAATGTAATTGTTTTATTGAGAAAAAATATTTAGTACCACAACGCAAGATGTTTTATCCACGTTGACAACTTAAACTCCCACACTGTTCAAATAATCAAAACATTCATCTGCTGTAAGCCACACCTACAATCTAATCTCCTTAGCCTTTAAAGCATATGGAACGCCTCCAGATTTCGGGAGTGGATGTGAGAGCAGCAGCCAGACTAATTAAATGCAGGTTACTGTAGCGGTCAGCAGAGGGGCAGGTCAGTGCCTCCTGGTCTCCTCTGATCACTGTCGGTCAGTGCTAATGAGGGAAAAGTCATCAGCATTTGCCCTGACCTGCCCCTTATCTGCATAACCCCCCACTAGGACGGTCACTCCAGCGTTTCTCCTTCGATATTGGGGCAGGATGACCAGCATGGAATGAAAGAGAGAGGGAGAGAGAGATAGAAGGCAAGAGATAAAACTGATTAAAGTAAGTGACATTCAGACCTAGAATCAAGAGTTTGACTCCCTAAAACTAACTTCTTATTAAAGATATGCAACGTTGTTTGAAGCTGAAATCTAAATTCCTCGTTGGTGAAGGTCAGAGTTCCATAAAGGCTGTACTCCTACACAAGGCAGCGAAGGGGAGAAATTAAGAATTTGGGAAACAGACAGGGGTTGATCCTTAATGTGAAGAAGGAAAGCTGGGAGTCGATTCCAAAATAAATAGGTTATTTGTTTTTTAGGTACCTCGGGGGCAGAAATTGTGGTCTAGAGGGTATGGCACTGTGGTTTAGAGGTGTATATTATATTATACTGTAAACAATCATCTAGTTTAATAACAAATAGACTTCCTGTTCATCATAATAGACATGTGAACCTTCACTGGTCTCACAATTTGATTTGATACACAATCACAGTGCATCCCATCAATTTTTAAAAATTATTTGCTTTAAATTCATTATGGATAAAGATGCCCAAATCAAATGCAAATTAGGGCTGTCCAAAAAATCGATACATCAATTTTTTCGCAATATTTCCTTTCAAGATATAGTACATTCATTTCTAGCTCCATATTTCCGTGGGGGAGAATCATGCACCACAGGCAGCCTCAGATAACTGACTGGGCACTTTAATGTCTTATTTTCAATCTTATGCAGTTTATCTTTACGTTTTTGGTGTCCACTAGTTTAGTGTGTTAAAATGCAAAGACAATAAAGTTAAAATTCAGTTCTGAGTTATGTGTGTTTTTTGGTTGAATTATTAATGCAATGTGATTTCATTAAGACCACCCAGATCGTACACAGCAAATTGCATGTCACAATACATCACTATATGTATCGTGTATATTGTTACGTTTGGAAGACGTGATAAACGCCTTAGATTTACCTTCAAATATAGTTAAATGGTTAAAGGTTGACACAAATAATAATGGTTTTGCCAGTCATTATCTGAACTTTTTAATCCCTATCGGAGTCGCAGGGACTACGGGCACGAGGCGGGGACCAACCTTGGGTGGGCGCCAACACACCACAGGGCACATAATGGTTTTGTTCCCTTCATTTTTATTAATTGTTAACAAATAATTACAAAGAGGGAAAATCACAACTTCTTTCTGCAACTTTGACTTGCTCCCACAACTTTATTGCAGCAAAATGCTTAAAAACACAGCAACTTTCAATACATTTTTTTAGGAAAAGCTGCCGCAAAATCAGGCATTTTAAGCCGCAACAATCTCAAAAACGGCCTGTGAAATCCTGGAGGGACTGACTTTAAGTCTGAGGGTTCCTGGAAGAGACTTAACCGGCGTCAGTTCCCTGAACAAGACCCTAAATCACAGCTTGTTATAGGAAGACTGTCCCTATTTTTAGGAAATGAAATTCATGTTGCATAATCACATATAATAAATGTTATAAATGAACATGATTTCCAAGAGTTATTTAGCTGGTCATGTTGTTTAGATATATGGTTTACCATCAATGTTCAAATTAGCGTAAGACAGATAGACTGTCATGTGGAGAAGTAAGTGCAACACAATGAAATGTGACCTCTGCCTTTGACCCATCTGTGAGGGAGCACTGGGCAGCTGACATAGGCTTGGGGACGGTACATTGCTCAAGAGTACCTCGGTGATAGCTTTACCAGTCCAGGACTTGAACCAGCGACTTACTGATGAGTGCACTTACATTATGTAGCAGAATGTTCTGGTAAACTTGTAAACTCTAAAGAACAAACATGAACTAATTGTGGAAATAACTGTTTGACGTCTTGTACGAGTTGATGACCTCAGTGAAGTTTACAAAATCCCAAATAACTCATGAATCATGGAACGTGTTCCTGTCGATTCACTGATGGAAGTGATGCATCAATGTTATTTAGGGCTGAGAACAACATCCGGCTAGATTTATCCTCCTGTGCACTTCTGTTCTGGCATAACTGTATTAAACTAAAAATGGACGCTGAAGTGCTGAAGCTCAAGAGGAGTGATTTCAGGGTAGTTTTTAGATTTTCAGATTCGCTTGGCCATTAGGAAAATGTATAAAAGAGCTTCATCTGAAAAAATCACACACCTTCTTGTTCCTAGAGCTTTTCTAATTTCTTAACTCTGTCTTATCTCAGACTAAAGACTTGTTCCCCTAGGATAAAGACCCCTGAATTATAACCATATTCTAAGCAAGCATAATCTTTAGCCCACGGCTATTCAATTCTGGTCCTGGAAGGCTGGTGGTGTCCTGGAGGTTTTCCATCCTACTTGATCAGTCTCTTCTGGCGATTATCTACCTGACACCAGGTGTAAATGTCCTGAAATCCAGTAGGATGGAAAACCTAAAGGATACCAGTCCTCCAGGACTGGAATTGAATACCCCCGCTTTAGCCTGACACTGAAACTGAAAGCTTTTTGGGGTTTTCACAAAGGCATGGCCAAAATTTGTAAATTAATTGCAGCGGGCTGTAGCTTATTTTGCTTAAACAGCTGTATCTTTGGACTGCTTTGGCCCAACTAGCAACAATGACACCAATTAAACAAAGGGGCACTATAGATGCTAAATGCTTATATCTCAAGAGCAATAAGTCCAATTACCTTTAATCATAATTAAAATATGGTCGAGGGAAATAGACAATGTTCAAATTACTATTACTATTAGCATCAGCTGCTTTTGTGCTGTCAGTAATCTGGTTAGGATATGGCAGAGATGCCAGCCGTTAGCCATTAGCCTGTGTAGCGTGGTGGTTAACCCAAACGCGGATGGTAGCACGAGTAGGTAGGATAGCCATGCGATTTGATCCAAGAACTCTCTCACACAAAGAGCAAAGATTCCCACAAGAAACCGTGTTCTAACAAATACACACTCAATCAAGGAGATAACCAAATAACTGGAATACTCACAGTTGAAGCTGAACTGAATCAGAGTTGGGCTGGTGACTCAATGACTGAGCAAAGCACCGACTCCTTTCATACTCCCTGAACCACCCCAGGGTCCCAGTGCCGGTCGCGGGATGCAGTGCGCGTGAAGTGCTGCTTTTTGTGACCTTTGCTTGGACCCTGCTTATTGCTACCAACCGCTATATTTATTATTATTATTATTATTATTATTATTATTA
>JAVGVS010002384.1:0-11771 GCA_032718565.1 Distichodus sexfasciatus
CCACTTGCAGGATCCTCTCAGCAACTAGTTCAATGTTAAACTGCTAATTCAGTTCAAGTCCGTAGTGTCCGAAAAATCCCTGCTGGTTTCAGACGATATATGACGTTGTGTTTGTCACCACCTTTGGACGTTTTGAGTTCCCCTGATGCGTATTTTCCTATTGATACCTTCTTTAAAGGATAACAGTAAATGGGTTCCTGGAATGGACGAGCAGATCATGTCGTGGGCCACCTCCAGACCAGAGGTAACGACACAAAACGCGTCAAATGAAAATCCATTTAACAGAGCGGTGCTGACGCTCCGTCGTCCGAAATCTATTAAGGTAAAGTAACTGTGTATTCAACAGGACTGGCACCTGGGGGGGAAGTGTGATGTGCATCTGTGGGGAGCAGGACGCCACGGGCAGCTCGCTGAAGCTGGACGGAACATTCTTGTGCCAACGACAGCAGCTTCCTTCTCACAGGCTCAACAGGTAATACACGGCCACGCACGCCTGCAAATGACACGTTGATAGCAGCGGTATAACCTGTGTTCTAATCTCTGTGCGCAGGTCGTGTGTGGTCAGAACTGCACGTTTGTGATCCAGGCAAATGGCACGGTGTCAGCATGCGGAGAGGGAAGCTACGGCCGCTTGGGGCAGGGCAACTCGGATGACTTGCACATTCTCACAGTGATCTCAGCGCTGCAAGGTCGGTGTAACACCTGTTAATCCTTCGGCTTTTCATCCGAAGAAGAGAGGGTATTTTGACGTGTGTGTACACGGGTGTGTTTGTGGGCGTTTAGGGTTTGTGGTAACCCAGCTGGTCACATCATGTGGATCTGACGGTCACTCGATGGCTCTGACCGAAAGTGGCGAGGTGTTCAGCTGGGGGGACGGAGACTACGGCAAACTGGGCCATGGCAACAGCGACCGCCAGCGCAGACCGCGGCAGATAGAAGCCCTCCAAGGAGAGGAGGTGGTGCAGGTCAGAAGCACAGCAAACGCACACTCCTTATGCACTTCTGAGACCGGCGTCAATAAAACCATGGAAATGGGATTGATAAAAATCGTTGTAAGAATTAAACGTTGATGTAAATTCTTGTTGTGGACTCGAGGTGCATTTGGGGGGAAAAAAAGGATCATGTTGTTTTTTTTGGACGCAGATGTCCTGTGGGTTCAAACATTCCGCCGTTGTAACAGCCGACGGTAAACTCTTCACTTTCGGGAACGGAGACTATGGCAGACTGGGGCTGGGAAACACCTCAAATAAGAAACTACCTGAGAGAGTGACCGCACTGGAGGGTCATCAGGTTGGACAGGTAAATCAGAGCCACTCATTAGGGCTCCCAATATGTCATTTAAACATCAACGCCGTCTGCAGCATGTTCGCTGTCAAGTAACGCAAACACGCGGGACTATATGTAATAGAGGTCGACCAATATTCGATTTTCACGGCCAGTATCGATACAGATTATTGCTAGTTAAAGGACCGATAACCGATATTTGGAACTGATATGCAAAAAATCGAATCAAATAAAAAATCTCGGGCTAAACTAAAAACTAAACTTTATTCAAATAACTTCATTGTTTATAAATACTTGAACTTTTTTACATTATTTTCAACAAACGTTTTTGTTCCAAAATTAAGCTGCAGCAGGTCGTGGTGAATAAAGCAAGGCTGCTCAGCGTGCTCTCCACTTAAGCTAGATCTCGTATGACATATAGCCAATCAGAGACTGGTGTGGGCGGGCCGTTAAATGAAGCAGCGAATCGAGAGCAAACGCCACAGAGAGAAGAGACGGCAGCGGAGCCACAGTAGCGCGCCTTGCAATTACTTAATATCTGTGACGGTCCAAATTTCACACCGATGCTGCCGATAATCATCAGCATCTTCTTCTTCTCAGCGTTAGTCCCGCTTGATTGCAGGGATCCGCTCTCGAGCAAAGCCGTCTCCATCTGGCGCGATCCAGGGTGTCTTCTGGGGCGATGCTGGAGCTTTTCATGTCTTCCTTGACCCGATCCGTCCACCGTTTCTTAGGGAGTCGCAGGGCTGTTCTGGCCACCGTGTTCTCGTCACTCCGGATCACGTGGCCATACCGTCGTAGTCTCGCCTCCTGCGTTTTCTCCGTGACTGGTGCGATACCCAGGCGTTTTCGGACGTGGGCGGTCATGACGCCATCCCACCCGGTCAGGCCGAGCTACCATCGTAGCGTCCTCATCGTCCTCATCTCCGTGGCCCGTTCGTGTTCTTTCGCCGCTGGCCGGCACTCTGCTCCGTACAGGGCGACGGGACGCACCGCGGTCTTGTAGACTTTTGCCTTGAGCCGATCCGGCATCCGCCAAAAGTCTACAAGACCGTCGTGCGTCCCGTCGCATCACCATCAGCCCGACCATTATTCAGTTCGATTCAAATTTATTTATACAGCGCTCTTAACAACAGTTATTATCACAAAGCACTTCACATATAACCGGCCCAAACCCCCAACAAGCAAGCCTGAGGCGACAGTGGCACGGAAAAACTCCCTCTAGTAGGAAGAAACCTTGAGAGGAACCAAGACTCGGAAGGGGACCCCATCCTCCTCTGGGCGACCGGGCGCACGAACATTTAATACACAGTAAACGTTAGTTCGTTCATTAGTTAAACATTCGTTAATTAGTCCTTTTTAAAGGAGTAAAGATATAAAAACAGTCCAAGGGACGTTTACGAATCCCGAGTCGTTACCGGGCCACTTGCAGGATCCTCTCAGCGACGTTAAGCTCAAATTATCGGTCGACCTTTAATATGTACCCTCATTTATATCCCATTTTTTGTAGAATTGTGCAGCCCCCTCTCTCTCTCTCTCTCTCTCTCTCGGTCTCTCTCACACACACACAAACCCAGACACCAGTGCTAACGAAGTGTGTGCATTTGCGTTTATGCTTCAGGTGGCGTGTGGACTGAATCACACCTTGGCAGTGTCCGCTGACGGGATGACAGTCTGGGCCTTTGGAGATGGAGACTATGGGAAACTAGGTCTGGGAAACTCGACCGCCAAATCTTCGCCCCAGGTATATATAACGTCCACCACTCTTCTGTAAAACACTACAGCTCGTGTGGTCTCATGTGGTCATTTTAGGTCCAAAACAGCAGTGCCGAGGAAGTAAAAGCGGCCAGTGGCCCGGGGAGGGGGGTCAGAACAGTCTGACCCTGTCAAATTCGGTTCAGTGTGCTTGTTTGTCATCAAAAAAAAAAACCTGGGGTACACTGAGGGATGGGTACCGAAAACCTGGTGCAAAATCTTTAAAGAGCGGAGTATGGACATGTTCTGACGTTAACCGTATTGCTTTCGGTCCGTTATTTATTTCTACATTAAAAGTAATCTTTCCCAGGTCATCTGACCAGCTAGCTTATTGATTAAGATGTCAATCTAGAACATTCTCTCAGCCCCGACACACACACACACACACACGCTGGTGTCGCCGCCCGATCTGTATGTAATCTCCTCGATAACAGCGATCGGAGCCTATCCCGGGAGCTTACGGGCGCAAGGCGGGGACCAACCCTGGGCAGGCGCCAACACACCACAGGGGACACACGCTCACACAACCACCCCCCCCACCCCATTCACACCTTACGGGGCCAATTTAGAGTCGCCAGTTAACCTACAGTGCATGCTTTTGGACTGTGGGAGGAAACCGGAGCACCCGGACGAAACCCACGCGAACACAGGGAGAGCACGCAAACTAGAGGTCGACCGATATGGGTTTTTCTAAAGCCGATGCCGATATTTCGAAGTCAGGGTCAGCCGATGGTCGATATATGCTGCCGATATTTTTTTGGCCAATAATTAGACATTTCACCTCTGTTTGTGTAGTGAAATATCACACTAATAATAACAAAGGATACAGGACATTTCTCAACTTAACGTTTATTGAACACTGACTAAACATAAATATAAGCATAAATAACATGAATAAAACGGTAAATGTCTAAACAATAAATAAATATATAACATTTGAACTTGACTAATAATTTGTCATTTTTCAAGTTACAAATGAGATGCCTGAACATCGGCGTACTAAACTCGGATACCGGCCGATGCCGATATCGTAAAAAATGCTAAATATCGGCCCGATATATCGGTCGACCTCTAATGCAAACTCCACGCAGAAAGACCCCACGCCCGACCCGGGGCTCGAACCCTGGAGCTTCTCGCTATGAGGCGGCAGCGCCGACCACTGCGCCACTGTACCGCCCGCATGCGATATTGTGAAACACTTAAATAAATGTGCACCGAGTCGTCGTGGACTGTGCACTCATTAGAAAGAATTAAAACTAATAAAAGCAATGGTGTACATTTTTACTTTATTATAACGATTTTACTGATGCTGCATCATAACGAGAGGAGTATTTGAAAGGGAAAGCGAGTGATTGTTTGTCATTGTGAACACACCACAGCACCACAACCAAATGTGACCTCTGCATTTGACCCATCGGCGAAGGAGCAGTGGGCAGCTAACAAGCGCCCGGGGAGCAGTGCTCGGGGACGGTACCTTGCTCATGAGTACCTCAGTGGTAACTTTACCGGTCAGGGATTCGAACCTGCGACCTTCTGATCACGGGGCGAACGCCCTACCGTTACGCCGCCAACTGCCACATTTGTCAACTTACTGTGGCGACGGTTTGTTGAACGATAGCAGTGATTTGTTGAATAAAAAGTACCCAAAAAAGTACTGATAGGAATACTGTTAAAGTACCGGTAAGAGTAGTACCATTACCCATCCCTTGGTACGCCGCTAACTCATCAACAGCTCTACTTCTGATGGCCGTCGGCTGGATCGGAGCTGCTGACCAAGTGTAGGTGGTCTTGAAGTTTGTGTGTTGACATTCATGTGTTTCTTTTGCATAGAAAGTGGATGTTCTGTGTGGAATCGGAATTAAGAAGGTGGCTTGCGGGACTCAGTTCTCTGTGGCTCTGACCAAAGATGGAAATGTTTACACTTTTGGGCAAGGTGCGCAGACCAACCCTTACAGATTAACGCTACCCACGTGCCACACCGTACCCCAGCGTAACGCCACTTCGTTGTCTCCTACCTCGTTGTTGCAGATCGTCTGATTGGTCTGCCGGAGGGTCGTGCCAGAAATCACAACCGGCCACAGCAGGTCCCCGCCTTAACCGGGGTGGTCATCGTGGACGTGGCGGTGGGGGCGGAGCATTCCCTGGCGCTGTCTTCCGCGGGCGATGTCTACGCGTGGGGAAGTAACTCCGAAGGACAGGTACAGACAGATCCTCTACACTGAGACCGATCCGAAACACAGCTGACGTAGTGCATGGACGATGCTCATGAGAACGCTGTTGATGTGAATTTGCTGTGGACGCTTTCGTTTCGCAGCTGGGCCTGGGTCACACCAACCACGTAAGAGAGCCCACCCTGATTACAGCTCTGCAGGGTAAGAACACCCAGCAGATCTCTGCAGGACGCTGTCACAGCGCAGCATGGACAGCACCATCGGTCCCACCCAGAGCACCAGGTACGCGCACATACACACACACACACACACACACACTTACAGACAGGAAAAATCGAGTGGAGTCCAATCTTGGAGGTTTGAAGAGGCGGTGAGGTGTGTTCACCGTTTCAAAACCTTACAAAATTTCCGTCGCCACGCCTCTTTGGTACGAGCTGTGTTTTAACGCCTCGTCAAAGTGAAGGTCTCCCCCGTGCGGTGTGAAGCGTAGATTACCACGCCCCCTCCCCAGGTGTCACGTCCGGTTGACGCCAGCGTTCAGTGAACGTTCAGTGAAATTCCAGGTAAAAGACTCGAAATAAACTTTTGGAACCTGCTACCACAGTTCACAGCGCGTCGAGCATTGGTGAAATGAATCCTGTCGGTTTGCTAACACGCGCAGTTCTTAACTTACCATTGTCCAGAACACTTGTTTTGAACTGCGAACTACGTTTCATAGTCACGCAGAGAATCTGCTGCACAAGCTGCTTGTTCTTCGCTGAACAGTTCATCGCTGTAGTATGAGCACGCAAGCAGCCCGGGCACGTTTCAAACCGAAATTTGCGGCTCAGTACGTCTGTCGTTCGCGGATTTTTCCTCACCAATCGCCTTATTTGCACCGTTTAGTCAGTAATGTCTATGGCGTTTCACGCGAGCGCAAGTCGGCACGTTTTTTGCGTAAAATTAATGGGACGCAGAGAAAAGGCTTTTCATCTGGAATAAAAGTTTTCTTTTTCGCCGTAAGAACTGGTTATCGTGGATCGGTATCGGTCCGATAACGGCTCAAACGGCTGGATCGGGTATCGGTGGCATTGGGCCGTTTTACGGAGACCTGATCCCTCTGTACGTGAAAGTATTTGTGGGGTGTTCCGTGCACTAAAACAGAAGTGAACGCATAAAAACGCGCAAGTGACATTTTTCGCGATGTAACGAGCGCCGTTCCTCGCTAAAACGCTCCAGTTCGGTCAAAACGTCCCCTTTATTACAGACACAAACCATATTTTAGCTGATAAATAACCACAACAACCAGCGTTCTACTCACAATACTGCCGTTTATTTCGATTTTCCCATAGATTTTCCATCGCGGAGGATTGTGGGAAATGTAGTTTTCAGAGACGGTATCGGATTTGTATCGTATCGTATCGTACAATATCGGTATCGTATCGGACATTTTAAAAGTGGTATCGTGACATCTCTAATCTTGCTGGCGTTCTCTCTCTGCCCCCGTTACGTACTGCGTGTGTGTATCAACATTAAATAACATGGGAGAATTATTGAATATTATTCTTAGTAGTAGCAGTCTGAGCTGTTACGTTAAAAAACTAGAGCATGGACACATTACCTACAGCGCCATCGTTTGGACTAAATGAGAAATGTTACGAAAGTTTTCGCAAGTTTCCAAAAACCTTGCCGAGCTGCAGGTTTAAGGTTCGAGTAAGTGCCTGGATTTATTGTTTATTTTTTATTTTAATTGGGGAAACAAATTGAACGAATGTATGTTGATTTTCTGTGATATGCTTAAGTAGGGTCCTACGAAATCCCTTTAGTTTTTTCCTCAATTCTGTTTTTTTTTTCCCTCAATTCCGTTTTTTCCATTTTTATTCTTCCGAATTCCGTGTCTAATCATATTTATTCAACTAAAAAGTGTCTAATTATGGAGTTTATGGGAAAAAAAAAAACAATGCAATAGAAAAAAAATTCACATTAAATGACTGTTATTCGACTTCGACAAAGTGCTGGGGTTCAGCAGAACATTTTCTGCTTTGGTAAAACATTTACCTGTAAACAACAAATAACATTCATTTGTTCGTGCAAAACGAAACGTTTCTGAGGTGAGTTTTTGACCGTAAGTGGTTGTCACGTGTTCTTGCGGGTGCAGTCTATCGTGTGCTGGCGAAACGTACAAAAGAGTTGTTCTCCCGATTCATAAAAATCGTTTGGGTTTTGTTCTGCTCTGAACTTAGCCCTAACACTCGAATTCTCTCATTTTTTTGAGGACTTCGGTGTTTCCGCCTCTTCGCCATAGCTGACCGTTGACGATTTCCCCTCTGTGTCTGTGTGTTTGTGTGCGTGGAAAGCTGAGTAACAGGTAACACGTACAGAGCGGCCAAAACTGATTAGAAACCATTGCTCTGCTTTGCCCACACGCCGATATCAGCGAATTCTACGACGTTCCGCGTTTTCCGACGGATTCCGTTTTATTCGTTGAATTTCCGTTTTTTCCGCATGGCGCAAATCATAGGATCCTGCTTAAGGTTATCATACCGTCACAAACTCGTACCAGCCCGTGCCTAATATGTTGACTCTGTATGTAACTGTCCACGTCTGTGTCCACGTGTGTGTTCGGAAGGGTCATCGGTGCCGCTGCAGCTGGGCTTGCCCGTGTGTGTGCCCCCTCAGTACAGCACTCTGAGAGACATCGGCATGGAGGCGCTGCGAGCCAGACTGCGTCTCCTCTACCACTTCTCCGACCTGATGTACTCGTCCTGGAGGCTGCTCAACCTCAGCCCAAATAATCAGGTTGACATTCCCACACACACACACACGAGCTCTGACGGACAAGCGTAAACGACCCCGGTCGACCCCGGACCCCCGATCGGCAAAAGTAGAAACTCGCCAGTAAGCACTGATTGAAGTTTTAAGTGTGGTGGTCTCCTTTGTGTGTTTCAGAGTTGCACGTCTCATTACAATCCAGGAACTTGGGGTATAGTTCAGGGACAACTGCGGCCCCTGCTGGCCCCAAGGGTCTATATGCTGCCGATGGTGCGCTCTATCGGAAAAACCATGGTGCAGGGCAAGAACTACGGCCCTCAGATCACCGTCAAGAGGATCTCCACTCGGTTAGTAACCTGAGGTCACGCTACACAACTTCAGCTACACGAAAGTCGGACAAAACCAGGGAGTTGTCGTTCATCGACCAATCGCTGCTGATTTGTTGAGATTGTTACGTAGCTCAGATGGGAATTTTACGCTGCCCTGATTGTAGTATGGGAATTTTTTTTCCTCAATTTCAGAAAAAAAATCAGCGAAGATTCAGACCGGGTCCGAGTCTTGACTGGAAATTGAAATGTTTGGTTCTGCAAATCGACATTACAGTAACATTAAGTTTTCCACCGCGACGCACTCAATTTGCATTGGTTCTCGATTCGTTTTTCGATAACTCCGAATCCCTTTCACTTCACACACAGCGTCCGAATCGCGAGACTTTGAACTTACCGGACGTTAAGATTTGACACCACTGGTGCGCTTTAGTGAATGCTGGACTTCCCAGTGAGAGTCACAGTGTGTGTTTACGTCGCGGAAAAACGTCATCTACGTGTTTTTACACGATTACTTTTGTGTTTGTACGCGGACTTTCTTACAAATACTTTAAGAGGAATAAAGAGGAATCAATTTGATCTCCAGTAAGTTCAGCGTCTTGTGATTCTAACGATTTGCGTGTGATTGAAAGGGATTCGGAGTTAAAAAAAACGAATGAATAAACAACGCAAATTGCGTGTGTCGAGTTGGAAAAGTTAGAGACGGAGCTGTTCGTTTTATTCTGATTTGTCTTTCCTCTTCTCCCTCCCTCGCTCCCTCCCTCCCTCCCGCTCTCTATCAAGAGGGAAGAAGTGTAAGCCCATCTTCGTGCAGATTGCTCGGCAGGTGGTAAAACTCAACGCGTCTGATCTCAGGCTTCCCTCCCGAGCCTGGAAGGTCAAGCTGGTGGGCGAAGGGGCCGACGACGCCGGAGGAGTGTTTGACGACACGATTACGGAAATGTGCCAGGTGCCGCGACCGTTTGCTGTTTACTGTTTCCTTGTTACGTCTGATGGGTAATTATGTGAACGTGAGGTAACGGCTGAATTGACACCGTTTCTTTCTGAGTAGGAGCTTGAGACGGGCGTGGTGGACCTGCTCATCCCCTCCCCCAATGCTACAGCAGAAGTGGGCTACAACAGGGACAGGTCAGGCCCAGTCGAATCTCCTCATTTACAGCCGTTTTCATGACACATGGCACGATGCCACTTTACCGATGCCCGATACGATACCGATATTGTACATTTGGACGTCTGCCGATATGTGACCCTCCACGGCAAAAGCAGTCGCATGTCGCAACGGAGGTTTCCGAGAAAAACGAGCGTTTATGTTGCGTGGGGTCAAATTTTGGATTTTTTGTTTTGAAACAGTGGAAGGTCTATACTGTAGTGTTGTGAATAAATTTCGCTGGAAAACGTACCCTTTCCATCCTAAAAACGTGACTTTCTTGAGGTGAGGAATTCAATTCCAGCAGAATGTTAAAAGTTTCTGTTTTGACCGCTCTACTTCAATATTTACGGTAAATCCACTCGTCGACTAGCGTGAAGATATTTCTCCGGAATCCATCTCCGTTTCCCGAGTTCAGTTCACCTAACGCAGGTAGGCTATCCGTGTGGCTGTGAATGCAGCGTAAGCTACCGTAAATGCAAATGTAGCCGTGACCGCACCGAGCGTCTGTGAGTGCTACGTCGATAGTCAACTTCAAAGGCAGATTTTTCCGTTTCTCAGTCATATGTCGTCCGATTCATTCGATATAGGCATCGTTTTGAAGCTTGATTTATGCCCTTTCATAATAACATAAACAACATAATTTTGAAAATTTGCAACAAGCGACTGGTTTTGCCGTGGAGGGTCACATATGATCCGAATCCGAAACAGTCTCGGAATCTTTTTAAAACAGAAAATAAGGCTTTAAAAATGTCTGAATACACGACTTAAATACTGTTTTCCTCATTAAAACGATGTAATAATTACACACCCATATGTATATGCTAAATTCTGTAGCATCAAAGTAACATCTCAACAGTTATTCGTTTAAACACAGTTCTGTCATTTTGTGACGGCCCCTAATCCTGTGGCGCTAAAATCTTCAGGGACACAGAGATTGCGAGCGAGAGCTGGTGTTGTTAAGGAAATTAAACAGCGTAATCCCGTCATTTACTTTTGGGGTTGTAGTTGTATGCGTTGCCTGTTCTCCTCATTGTCATATCAATACGTACAAATATGTCGAACAGTAAACCAGCTTTACCGCAGCGCCACTTCCCATGCATCGGTCCCATGCCCCCTATACCTGATCCAGCTGTCGGAATCGTTATCGGACCGACATCCGATCCGCGCGTCGGATCGGTGCCGTCTTTGGTTTTTCTTGGATGTCATTTTTGCCCCCTACCGTCTTGTGCGTGTCTCAGGTTCCTGCTGAGCCCTTCGTCGTGTCTGGAGGAGCATTTGCTGCAGTTCAAGTTCCTGGGCATCTTGATGGGCGTAGCCATCCGCACCAAGAAGCCGCTGGACCTGCACCTGGCCCCGCTGGTGTGGAAGCAGCTGTGCTGCATCCCGCTAACTCTGGAGGACCTGGAGGAGGTGGACCTGCTGTACGTGCAGACGCTCAACAGCATCCTGCACCTGGAGGACAGCGGCATCAACGAGCAGAACTTCCATGAGGTAGCGCGGGCAAACGCACAGCCGCACGCTCACCGTTTGGCGCCGAGTTTCTTCCTGTGGCATGAATACTGAAGGCACACGGCGTAAAACCAGGACTTGTATGTACATACAAGACGTAAAGGTGCGCTAACTAGTGACAGCAGGAAGCGGGCTAGCAGAGGATGCTACTTTTCCTCCAAAAGCAACAACTGCAAGGTTGCCAAAGTAAGAAAAGGGCAAAAATGGCGTACGAATGGCATTTGCCAGCATTGTGGTCAACAAGCTAGCTTTATTGATGGGCAGGCACCGTGTCCACCCCAAGAACCCAGAATATGCACATGGTACAGTCCTACGTTCTGTGTGTTCTCGTAGTTAGAGTATGTTTACGTAAAAACAGTGACTGAGAACATCACGTAGCTCTTCTGTTGATGGGTAGATTAATATTCGGAGGGTATGGAAGGGCTTGTTGACCACAATGCTGGCAGATATGGCTGAAGCGATTATTTGAATAATTCGATTAAAAAATGATCGAGGCAATTTTTCTAGGTTCAACGCTACGTTTAATTCATTTCCCTCGCTAGAGTCTCACACGGACGCTTATTAGTGACGCACCGCGTTTTCAGCAGCGCGATCAGGGCCGATTCCTCTGAGAAATGAGTTGTGAGATATTCAGGGCGCAAAAGCAAAAGTAAGTGCGTAAAAACGGATAAATGACATTTTTCGCGATGAAAAAAGGTGCTGTTTGCGAGCGCTCGCGACTCCGTTACGCCGCCATACCTCGCTCAAATGCTACGGTGCAGTCAAATCTTCCCCTTTATAACTGACAAAACTCATATTGTAACTGATAAATAATAACAACAAACC
>JAVGVS010002385.1:0-11764 GCA_032718565.1 Distichodus sexfasciatus
ATAATAATAATAATGTTTTTATAGGTGGTTGTGTTCCATGATTGGCATGGTCATTGTTGGCATCAGTCTTCTTTGTGTAAGTATCTCTAGGTTTCCTAAATGTTAAAGTTACAAATTTAATGAGTGAATAGGAACTTACTTCCCCGACCAAAACTCTGACAAGTGTATTAAACAAAACTAACCTCACTTATTGTAAACAACGTCTGTGTGGCTGTGTTGCAGGTTCCTCTTGCCAAAAACATCTACGGCCTTATTGGGCCCAATGGAGGACTGGGATTTGCCATCGGTAACTTTCATTGCCTCTACAATAGAACCTAAGGGCCTATGTCCACCACACACATTTGTTCCGCTGAGAGTGCTCAAAACTCACTTCCAGAGCACTTTCTCAGCGTTTGAAATAGATGTCACATGTCTTCGAGACGAGATTGGGTGCATGAAGTCTTCTCCAGCTGCTCCAGATATAGTGGCCTATATGTCAAAGAGGGACTGATAGTGCACTAAGCAGGGAGTAAGGGTTCTTTTTAGGATTTAAGAAACAGACATGGCCAACAGACAGCACATGACCACATAGCTCTGCCTCGCTACTAACATATTTTAGAAATACTGAGCAAGCTCTCTTTCTTTATATTCATCCATAGGAATGGTTGATTCCTCCATGATGGCAATAATGGGCTACCTGGTGGACATTAGACACGTCTCTGTTTACGGGAGTGTGTATGCCATAGCAGATGTGGCACTATGTATGGGGTTCGCCGTAGGTGAGATATTCAACACCTCCGACATAAAGGCACCTTTAAATAAATTTTTGCTATTTTTATGATTTCTTCTTCACACTTTTTGCACCTTAAATTCTTTTCACACTTTTTCACACTCAGTGACAGCATTCTGTCTTTTTCATCTCATTAAAACATTTTATGCCTGCTTTTTTATTTTTACTTTTATTCTTAAAATGACATTTGTCATTTTTGGGGAAATACTTCACTTATACTACTCACTTCAGTGGACAGTTTTCGTAGCTGATCTCCTACTTTATTCAAGCACACAACAGTCACACAAATTCTCCTAGAATTACTAGTTATATATACTGTAGTTTGTATTTGTGAGCTAACTGGCTTATTTAACCGCATTTCAACAATGCTACAGGTCCTTCTACCGGAGGTGCTATTGTAAGAGTGATCGGCTTCCCCTACCTCATGGTGATCATCGGCATTATAAACATTCTTTATGCACCTTTGTGCTACTTTCTCAAAAACCCTGCAGTTCGAGAGGAGAAAATGGTAAGGCATATCTTGCATGCACAGACACATATTCCTGCTCAATGAAAATTGACAGTGCTTATATTTTTGCATGTTTCCACAGTCTATTATAAACCAGGAGTGTCCCATGAGTGTAAAGACATACAACACACAGCGAGAATGCCGGGAGTTTCCACTGAGTGATGAAAGCGAGGGGGAGTTGGAGTGATGCACATACACACACTAAATAAATGTATTCATTTATACATGTTTACATACACAAAAGCTTTCCTAAATGTATCATAAATAATAAAAAGCCCAATCTTTCGTTTGATGGTAAATCTGATATATTTTTGAGTTTTCTGTAATACTCTGTGGCATCAGATGGGAAGATATGTTCCAAATGAACACACTGGGCCTCATTCACCAACCGTTCTTAAGAAGAAATTTGTTTTTAAACCCACCTATAGAATTTTCACAAAAATTGACATTGACATTCACCAATGATTTCTCATTTAAGATTTGTTCTTAAATTATCTACTGTTGAGTGCACAAATTTTATTGAATGCAAGTTTAAACGTTGAGTTACTGGATTTTCCTCAGCTCTATAGTATAATATATATTATTTTAATGTATTCACTTTTTACTAAAAAATATTTTAAAAGAAAACATTGGTAAATGAGGCCCATTATTGACAATACTAAAGAATTTCTTACTAGCCAAATAAGTGTTTAATACAGTAAACATCTAGGATACAGTAAATCTGTGGTGTCTACCATACCTTTTTTTAAATTGTAAAGTTTGTAATGGTCACCCTGACCAGGATGCTGGCAATCTCACTGTGAAAACCAATATCCTCTCAATCAAAGCCCTGTGTTCCATTCTCTCTGTGTCAATAAATAGTCACACTGTAAATCTGCAAAGGTGACGCTGCTTTTCCTGTGGATCTGCATCAAAGACGTGTTACACCCTGTAATAAGGGAAAGGAAGTGATGGACAAAGGGAAGGACAGATGGAGCAAGACAGTGTTAGTAGCCTCAAGAAATTAATTTCCACCAGACGTAAAGTGACAAAAGCTCTGTACACACACGACTGGCTTTATTACACGGTTAAAGCTGCTCTCAAATGTTACCTTGTAATTCCAGACATGAAAAACCAAGGACCATGTAGTCTTTTAAAAGCTTTATCAGGCGACACTGACAACAGAGTGGCTCCTAAAATGTTAGGCTTTGAAAGCAGATCTAGTAAACTGCAATTTATAGATTTAGACTTCTAGACATGGCCATTAAAAATCACAGATTTTGCTTAACACCGTCTGAGATCGAAAGATACATGCTTATAAAAAAATAAGTAGCTTCACATGTAGCACGTAAACAAGCGGACCAGTATTACGCAAGTTAGAAAATGTGTTCAGACGTATTTTACGTGCAGAAAAATATATGAGGTATCTATTTTACATTTACATTCTATCTAATCTCTTTTATATGGAATCTTTTACAAAACTATAAGAGGTAGAAAGTTGACCGACTCATGCCCGGAACCTTTAACCTGTAACATGTCTCTGTCGAGACTTATTTTATGTTGCACACGAGGGACGCGTAGGTTTATTTGCAAGAAAACCACACTTTTGCAAATAACTTCAAAGTCAGACAAAACTGGGTTATTATTAGCGTGCCTCAAACGGCATTTTTATTTAGCATAATCTTAATGCGAACGGATCAGGTAATTCAAGGTGCGCAGATGTTGGATAAATCAGCTGTGTAACATGGTTATGGATCCGGCGCGCGTCATTCAAAACCTCAAAATTGAGGACGAATCACCGCTTTCCAGTAAAAACTCCGCTTCTTCTGTTATTGACGTTCTTTCTGAAATTCGCCAGCGCTTTGTTGCGAACGATGCGGTAAAGAAGAATGTGTTAAAAAGCACGGCGGAGCTGATTAGCGCCGGTGAAACGTGTTGGTTGTTTCCCGAATCCACCGCTGAACTGCGCGTTTCCTACGCAGAGTTGGTGAGCACGTTTACAAAATACGCAGCGCTACCCGTTTGTGAAGGAGACAGCGGTACTTTACCGGACAGCAAATACGAGCAAATACCGGCTAAAGCCCGAGCTGTTACTATCACGTTGCTGGCGTTAACGTCAAGGCTTTCAGAAGCTGTAAATGATGGCGAATCGAGCGCTCCAAAGACCCTGGTTCGCAATCTCGGACCGACGGTGTGTATATTTGCCGTTACGCATCTCCAAGAGCAGCCCTGGACCGACGAAGCTTCCAGAAAATGCGCTTTGGAACTTTTGTCTTCCATTGTGGCAGCGACGAGCAGTGGGTCAGTTCTGGAGATGCTGTGTGGTGACAGGGAAGGTGACCGAAGAGGGATGTTACACCCCATTCTAGAGACATTGCAGCCCGAGTTAACAAAGTAAGTTCTACTCTGGTGGTTCTCTACAATCTGTGTATCACACATATTCGTTATTTGTATTGAAACCAAACCCGCAAAACACGTTTTTAAATATTCGTTGAAGTAGCCGTTTTCATTTTCCATTTTGCGCACGACATAAAAAATGCAAAAAAAACCCAAAAGGCATCTGTGGTTTTTGCACTTTTATAGTCTTCTGCGTTCAATAAAAATGTAAAAATGACCACTAGCTATGCCTATGTTTATTCCGTAAATAGGCATCTCCAATAAAGTGTCTTAGAACGTGATGATGATTTTTATCTAGTTTGATGTAGGTGTATGGGTCAAAGTTCAGATTGTGCTTGTTCATTAAGCTTTAAGTTTTCCAAAAACACACATATTTTTTAAATAAATATAATTTTTATATAACAGACTAAAACCACAAAAAAGTTTGACCAAATCTGTTACATTTTACACACACCATCTTCTTAAAAATGGCAAAGGTAATCAGCCAAGGAATCTTCCTTCATATCTTACTAGCCATACATCATACCCAAAATCCTCCCATCATTGAGAAGATAAGCAGGAATGTGATTATTACAGAAGGAATAGAATAGTCAAGAATATATGAGCTGAAGAAGGATTCCTTTGCTTATGATTCTAGCCATGAGAAATGTTTAGCAACTTTTGTTAACTTTTAACTTCTTGATGTAATATTTGTGTTTCTTCTTTTCTGAATGTATGTAATTAAGTTTTATGTTTTATCGATATGAGAATTGTTCTTTCTGATAAAATATACCATTGAGAAGAGGGTTGTCATTTTGTTTTTTAGGGAAAAGTGGAAACACAACCAGGCTCTGAAGCATGTTTTCTGCTGGCTGCTGCTGCAGGTGAAGCGTCCCTGGTTAACTGACTATTTGGAGAAGGTTTTTCCTCCCTCTCTGCTGATATCTGACGATTATCAGACAGAGAATAAAGTCTTAGGTGTGCACTGCCTGCACCATATTGTCCTTAATGTGGTAAGTTATGTCATTTAATGCATTTTGCTATCTCATTCTGAGAACAAAAGAAATATTTCTGAATTAATCACACCCACTTCTTTCATTGTTTTCTCCAGCCAGCTGCTGACTTAAGACAGTTCAACCGGGCACAAGTGTTGTACCATGCCCTCTTTAATCATCTGTACACGTCTGAAGCCCCGCTTATAGAGGTAATATGCACACAACATGTTAGTTGATATATGCATGCAAAAAGTCTATTTAAATGTTTAAGATTATTTTCATTTAATCTTCCCTTTATTGGGAAAATCTCATTTGACAGTTTAATATGAGACAGTACTGTATGCTGATTTAACACAATCACTTCCACTCATAGCAAGCCACAAACATCAAATGAAACATAATTTAGTCAAACATTTAAATGACAACTTTCTCTCTTAAAAAAACCCCAAACTCCCTGTTCCGTTTAAAGTGACATTACAATATGTATAATGTCTGTCTGATGTTTTCTTTTATATCAGTGCTATGGGCTCGTTGATTGTTAAATTGATGTATCGTTACAACCTTAGAGAGGTTGTGACAGCCCTCCAAAAACTCTATCCTACATCTTATTGTCTCTGTTATCCTGTAATTGTGAAATGTGCACATTTTTGGACAATTAGTTCAGCCTGTTCTCTTTGCTTATTTCTTTGCAGGTAGTTCTGCCCTGCCTTATAGATTTGTTATCAGTCCTGGAGAAGCCTCAAGCTTGTACCGAATCAGCACGGAAAACAAACCGCTTCGACGACGTTCTTCGTCTCGTTTTAACCCACATGGAAATGGAGCACAAGCTGGCGCTGCGTCGGATTTACGCCAGCAACCTTCTTCTGTTTGTTGAAAAGTAAGATTGACAGCACATTAATGCAATACTGTATTGATCTTGGGCAACATTTAACTTGATTTAATATCCATTACAGCCTGTTAAGACTGTAATAGGTGTGTTTAGTTTGGTGGGGTAATTTTTATGGGGTTTGTTTGTTTGTTCTGTTTAATTTTGTAGAATGAGTATAAGAATCGCTTTCCATCTGAAGAGGCTGGAGAGGGTGATTGTGGGATATTTAGAAGTCTCAGACGGCCCAGAAGAAAAAGCAAGGCTGAATATTTTGGAGGTTCTGGAGAGGACGATTCAAACGGCGTGGCCGAGGTTATTTTACTTTTTACTTTTTTAAAGTGAGGAACTGTTCAAAGACATTTTGGTGCCTTAAACTTTTGAGAAACATGACATTTTGGTCAGTGAGAAATTTAATCAGTAATTGTTAGGAAAGCTTTATTAAGTCTTCTTTTGCTTTGGGTTTTTAGGATGGCGTGCAGAACGGGCGTTCTGGCTAAGAGCTTGTTGCGGTTCCTGGTTGACGTGTCAGCTGAATCGTTGGGTCCAGACCTCAGGGAGGCGCTCATGAGCAGGGCATCACACTGCCTCTTTCTGCTAGACCAGTGCACACAAGGAAAACTGCTGGTATGTCTCACTCCTAACAGTAGAATGGACGGTTCAACAGAATGCAAAAGCCACAACACTAATACTAAGCCCTAACAGAAGTGCGCAGCAGTCCATCTTTATCAGTGGTCCAGCTTTTCGGAGGACTTCTGTTGTTGGATTAATTAGACATTTTGTAACACAAACAGCCATGTGGATCAGGGTTTTTTTTTCAAAAATGTTTAACCTAATCACTTTCTTCCCAAACACATTCAAAAATGTGTTAATACACTTGTTTGCCGGCAATAAAAGGTACGGAACCCTGGACTGGTAATAGAGACGGACTGCTGTTCACATTTATGTTGTAATTTCTGTTTTCTGTTGAAGCGTCTGGTCATACGTTTGTTTTGCTGAATCTGGTTGTACCTTGATACGATCCTGCTGAGTGACATTTTTGATAGTGAACAGTACATTCTGCTCATTTATTGAAGCTCCCCCTAATGACTTAAAAAGTTTAAAAAGCAAATATAAGGTAGATATACAGTATTTCCCAGTTTTGTTTTTCTCACAGGTATCTTTGAGGGATGTGGACAGCAGCACCTGCGTGTCCGACAGCGTCCTGAAGTGCTTACAGGATCTTATGGGAAAACAAGACGTCTCAGCTAAGCAGGTGTAATTAATCAAGTGAAAAGCACCGAGATTTCCACCAGTTCTATAAATTGTGCCGCTCCAAAGGACAGTCTTGCAGTTAAACACGGGAGAGGCTAAAAAAAGCAAAAACTCATCATCTTTGATGATCAAATGTGGGTCAATATCATGTAAATAAATCAAAACTTTTTGTTTCACTGTTCCATCATGCTCAAACTTATGTGTAGTAAATAATACTGTGTTGTAATTCATGACAAAAAACAAATTTTCATATTCATTTAAACCATGCTTATATAAAATGGAAAGTTTTCCAGTTGCTGTGGTTTATTCAGTTCAATGTCTCAGTGTTTGGAAAGCATCATAATGAACACAATCATTCTTATAGCAGTAATTGTATTGTTACAGTTGAACAGGGAACAAGCATGTATTGCATCATAATCAGAATAGAAAAACAAATAGTTGGGATTTTACTCTCACAAAGCCGTGAAAACAGGCTCAATCAGTCCACTGACTCCTTTGTGCTTAAAGAAACACTTGAAAATGAAGGCAATGTAAGAACGAAAGCTGATGAAAGCATGTAGCTACTCCTCAGCTTTCATTCATACCTCAACAGTTACATTAGCATGTTCGGGTGTAACTTTGCTTCAGCCGTAGCACAGATGGGCAGTAAACACGGTCCGTTCCTCCACATCTCCTGAGTTGGTCAGCAGCGTTCAGACGGTGTGACGTTCGTCTCTAAGTAGCTTTGTTCTTCTGAGCTGGTTGTGTCTCCTCTTCGTACTCGATCTCCACATACGCTCGCTTCTTTCTCACAGGTCCCTTGAGTGGAGTTTTTCCTTTCGACTTGGCCTTGGACTCTTGCTCCTCCTCCTCCATTTCCTCCTCCATCTCTTCTTCTTCATCCTCCTCCTCCTCCTCACTCTCAGCTTCTTCATCGCTGTCCTTGAGGTTGTTCATGTCCTGTGAGAAGAGTTATATTCATCATCATCTTATAGTGTGGTTACTCTATACATACACTGAAGCAGGGATAGGCAACTCTGGGCCTGGAGGTCCGGTGTCCTTGAGGTTTTCCATCCAACAGGATTTCAGAACATTCACACCTGGTCTCAGGTAGATAACCACCAGAAGAGGCCGATCAGGTAGGATAGAAAACTTCCAGGACCGGAGTTGCCTACCCCTGCACTACAGGAATACTATTTTAAACCTCTTGTACAGTTTGCAAGTCAATAGCCAACACACAGAGGACTAAACACAAGTGTTGCTACAGATATAACTTGTAAAAAGACGGTCAAATTGAATGAGGCCTAATTTTTCGGCTCCACGACTATGGTTTGTAAATGTGTGTATGTCTAATTACTGTGAAAATTATATTTACATTATTTATCAAGACTCTTTCATCCAGAGCGGCTACTCTTATCAATGGAGGTCGCTCTGAATAAGAGCAGCTTCTAAATGCCAAAAGTGTAAATGGTGGAACAGCCTGGGAATTAGAATTTAAACCGACAACATATTGGTCCAAGAAGTGAGTAGGTGAAAATACGTGGCCAAACTATTACCTTAACACACTATTAGGACTGGCTTTCCCAAAAACATACACCCAGATCGCCACAGAGAAGCCGCTAATCACAGTTACAGCAGTCTTTGAGAAGTTAAGCTTTCTTTCACTCTCTTCCTACGCTGTGCTAGTAGACAACTGCACATCTGAGGCACAGTGACAAACAAATATGCATCACCTCAAAATCACTGAGATCACTTTCTTCAAATTCGTCATCAGCAACAAATTCCCTCTTCCCTGCTTCCTGCAAATGCACAAAACAACAAGTCAGCATAGCTCAGTGAAAAGCAAACCACGTGGGTGCTCTGATCAGTAAGGGTATTAATTACAAGCTTCATCATGATTATATATTGAGTCAATGAACAAATGTGCTCTGCCCATGGTTGGTCCCTGCCTTCATTTTGGATCGATCCCATGCGCTCAATGATCACTGAATTGATGTATGGTTACACCCCTACTGATCAGTCAGAAAAGGACAAAGGAAATTTAGGGCATACTTCATCCTCTGAATCTTCTTCCTCATCTTCACCCTCCGCCTCGGATTCTGACTCACTCTCCTCGTCTTGTTTCTCCAGAGCCTTGTCGAAGGCGTGGATGGGGAAGTTGTAGATGTCTCCATACTGTTCACAGGAGAGAAAATGTTACTCTTAACAGCACTCTGATGGTTCAGTCTTAAAAGAAATGGGTAAAAAAGAAAAGTCTACAGATAACCTGAGCAACGCTGTAAAAATATGTAAATTTCAGTAGGTTCGATGACAGGTTTCCCTGTTGTGAACCAAATTATCCTGTGTTTCTACAAGGTTCTAAAATTAGACGTCATTACTACAGTGCTGATTTGATCTCGTATCTCTCCCAGCGTGTGGTGAGGTTAGTCCCATACCGTGCCCTGTTTTAACCTCTCCAGGAGTTCTTTCTCAATGGCATTGTCCAGCTGAGCAGCAATAAGAGCTTTTTCCTACAAAAATACAACAGAGATGCTGTCATTTTCTTGACATGTTAGGGTTTAATTTAGAGAGGTCTATACAAAACAGCAAAAACACAGGTGCCATTCACCCACCTCTCTCCTTTTCTCTCTCCTCTCCACTTTTCTGCTGAGCGGCACCAGTTTCCTCCTAAAAACAAGAAATAAACTTGCATTAATGTTTTTTGTACTTTAATGTATTTTATTTTTGTTTGCTTTTGTTTTTTCTTTTGTTATAAAATGTTGATTCTTAAATTATTTTAATTCTTTTACTGCATTATTATACAGCATTTTGAGCTGCATTCCTTATATGAAAAGTGCTTTAAAATGATTATTATTACAGCTTAACTAAGCTTTTTAAATGGGAAATGTACAGTATAGTTATGGATGGTATGGGTATTTTCACAAAACAAAATTTGGTTATTGGAACTATAAACCAACAATATTTATCCAATTCACACTGAAAAACCAACCTCAGAATATTAGAATTTTTAAAACTGAAGTACCAAGAAGACGAAAGAAAAACAGTTCCATCAGTATGGATGCACTTACTGTCTCTTCAGTGTGAGTTTGCGAATGCGGATCAGGTACTGCGTGATTTTGGTGAAGCGCTGTTTGCACTTGTGCCGAATAAACCGCGGCCAGTAGATGAGATTCTCGTCAATCTGCTGGAGAGCCTTCTCATAGTTTTGAGTCAGTTTAACCTGGCAAATAATAATAAAAAATTATAAGAATTATCACAATAAAAGGGAGAGAGGTCTGCCCCAAAGGGATGTCCATAAAATTTCTTATGATTTTGAACAACTTCAACAACATTCCCTAAATTTAATCTCAGTCTATTTGCTGAAGAAAATGCACATCACAGAGCCACTGTACACTGTAAAATCACATTATTGAACAAGGCCGATACATTGTCTTACCT
Source organism: Distichodus sexfasciatus (assembly GCA_032718565.1). Lineage (NCBI taxonomy): Eukaryota > Metazoa > Chordata > Actinopteri > Characiformes > Distichodontidae > Distichodus > Distichodus sexfasciatus. Next base: position 10,164 of record JAVGVS010002385.1, read on the forward strand.
TTTCCCACATGCGTGCTGGGAAAGCTGCTCTTTCGATAACTTTCATGTAGAGGTAACACTGACCTAGGTGCACAAACAAGAAGTAAAATTACACATGGGTTTGGTTTTTACCCGTTATACAGCAAAGCAGAGTACAGCAGAGTATTTTGAAATGTATGTCCATTCTTCTACCTTTTTCCTCTCTCACTGTGGCATACTGGCTGTTTGCAAGTGGACATGACTGACGATTGCACAGACCCGTGATGTTGTACTCGTTCCGGCAGAAGTGACTCGTCTTTGTTCTGTAAGGGTTTGAAAACATTCAAAACATAAGTAAGCACTCAAATCGATTCGAACCCCTTATTTCTTAACATGCTGCTTCTGAACAGCCAGAATGTCTTCATTTTTTAATGTAGTCTTGAGGAACAGCATGTATATGTCTGAACACAGTGTATATGTTCACAATTACACACACACACACTCACACATATATATATACACACACATACACACGTACACCGTATTTATGTTAAAGAAATCAGTTTAACTGCTGTACATCTGTACAAAAATTCTTGTCTTTTTTTAATCATTATACACATTTTATACAATTAAAAACTTAAATACTCACTTCACTTTATAAGAACAGAACTGTTTGTTTCCAATTAGATCCCATATTACCTATAAAGAGAGATTTACATTTATTCAGGAGGGTAAACATGCCAAGTCTTCTAGTTAAAGTGTTAAAGTCACTAAATCAGTTACTACCAAGTAAACAGAATTTTATCTTAATCGTCTTGGTTTAAACCATGGAGAATGTGTAAAACTGGCTAACGTTAGCCTGCTAACGCTCAATCACACCGGCCTTTACTTACGTCGTCGTGCTGCATTTTTGGATTCTTCTATTGACTACTGCTGATACTTTGTTCAGAAATGTAGTTACGAATGTATCGTAAGGAAACGAACAGAATTAAACCTCACTGTAACCCACTGCACAAACTTTCGCCGACTCTACAGTACTCCACATGTGAGCTTTACGAGGCCACCATGTTGTCACGCCGCCGAGGGAACGCGCGTGTCCAAGTTCTCGCGATGTCATGACGTTGCCGCTTTTAAATCTATAATCACGCGAGATTTCTCAGTCTCTGAGAAAAATGATACACCGTACAGCGCCACGTTTAGGATGTGTCCCAAAGTCTTATTCCCCAATTACAGTTTTAGAATGGGGGAAATAAGAGATCATTTTAATTTGTTTCTTTAAAATAGCAATCTCAAGAACCTTATAGAAAATTTAAACACGAAAGAATAACATAATAAATGAAGACAACAATAACAACAAATAGCATTAATTTTATCTTAAACATCTTCAGTCAGTACACGACTGATACGAAAAACCGATGGCTAAAACTATGAACATGTCGTTACAATAAAGGTGCGACCAGTCATTACAATGAAGGATCATGAATTCTCTTTGTCAGTCACATTATATTATAACATTATTATTATTACATTATAATCACATTCGTACAAACGACAGAACTTAAACGACCTAATTTTTCTGTACAGTCCTCGCTACTGTTATCAGGCATAAACTTGAAGCAGTAGCTGTAAAGCATCAACAACAA
>JAVGVS010002386.1:0-11758 GCA_032718565.1 Distichodus sexfasciatus
ACTTCCTTTAAAAACCATCCATTACCATTACCATTCATTATCTTGTAGATCTACAAGACAAAATTGTGTAGTGTACACTAGCATGGCTTAACACTCAGAAGATCCAGGTTCAAATTTCACCTGAGAATATTGTGGTATAAAATATGTTCATTGCTTGATTTCGGCTGGTCACTTTTCTAACAGTTGCATAATCTTATGTTACTTTTCAATATGGCTAGATTCATTAATTATAATTCTTATGATTATCAATTTCCTTGACTTATTTATTTTTTAATTATATTGCATGAAATATAAAGTTATTTTTTACTGTCAACTTAATTAGGGACAATAGTCCTTTATAACACGTCACCAACTGAGTGGCAAAATAGGATAACACCTTCTTTTTGTATTTCTGAGACCCTGGTTTGAGTCTTACTTGGCACCACTTTCATTTTCTACTTACTTTAAAAACCATCTATTACTATTCCCTTTCATTACCTTCTGAACCTGCAAGACAAAATGGTGTAGTGGACACTAGCAGGGCTTAACACTTGGAAGACCCAGGTTCAAATCTGATCTCAGAACCTTGTGGTTTATAATATATTTATTGCTTGATTTGGGCTGGTCACTTTTCTCACAGTTACATATTCTTATGTTACTTTTCAATCTGGCCAGAATAATTAATTATAATTCTTATGTTTATCAATTTCCTTGACTTATTTATTTTATAATTTTATTTATTTATAATAGTGCTCCATAACATGTTTCAAGTCACCACCCAAGTGGCAAAATAGGATGACACTTTCTCTGCGTATTTCTGAGACCCTTGTTTGAATCTTACTTGGCTCCATTTCATTTTCTACTTCCTTTAAAAACCATCCATTACCATTACCATTCATTATCTTGTAAACCTACAAGACAAAATGGTGTAGTGTACACTAGCATGGCTTAACACTCAGAAAATCCAGGTTCAAATTTCACCTGAGAATACTGTGGTATAAAATATGTTCAGTGCTTGATTTCGGCTGGTCACTTTTCTCACAGTTGTATATTTTTATGTTACTTTTCAATCTGGCCAGATTAAATAATTATGAAAAAACCTAACACTAACCTTAACCCTACATATAACCCCTACCCCAACCCTAACCCTAACCCCTCCCCCCTAATCTCTACCAATTCACAATCCATTCAAATATAAAGTTATTTTTCACTTTCAAATTAATGAGGGACAATAGTCCTCCATAACCATATTCCAGCTGCCAACTGAGTTGCAAAATAGGATAACCCAATCTCTGTGTATCTTCGAGATTCTGGTTTGAATCTTACTTGCCTCCCTTTTCATTTTCTTTCTTTTTTCTTTTTTGGTCCAGCACCACCACCCCTCTTCAGAGGACAACCTTATTTATTTATGTATTTATTTATTTTTGAACAGCATTTTTTTTTTGGGGGGGGGGGGTTGCTCTGAATTCACCCACCCTAATACGTGACATTACAATAAAACAAAACAAAACAAAAGACAAGATAGAACAAAACAAAATAGATTCAAAAGACAGCAGACGAAGGACAGACAGACGTATGTAGACAAACACAGCCCGACAGACACAGACGGACAGAGAAGACAAGACGACACAAAAGACACAGACAGAGACACAAAGCATGAGTTCATATAAGTAGAGGTGGAGTTTAGATTAATGACACATGGTGGGAAATAACAGTGTTGGAGAAGAGAAAAAAATTATAATAAATAAATAAAAAAATGGCTTAAATATTTGCAATTTCTGGTGTGTGTGTGTGTGTGTGTGTGTGTGTGTGTGGACATGTATTCATCGCATTGTGGTATACCCTTTTTGTCCCCTAAAATCACTTTTATCTGTTTTTTTGGATTTTGTGGGGACATTTGAGAGGTCCCCATGAGGAGAAATGACTTTATAGAAAATGTGCTTGTTTTATTTGAGAAACTAAAAGAGGTAAAAGATGTGATTTTGGTTACTGAGGTTAAGGTTAGGGTTAGGATTAGGTGTAGGTGTAAAATTATGTTCTTTCGTTATTATGGGAGTCTATGGAAGGACCTCACAAAGATAGTAATACAAGACTGTGACTGTCTTTGTGCATTTTGTGTATTTTTGTATATTCAAAATTGTATATTGTATATTATTTTTTCTCAAAGATAAGCATTGTTTGAAAAAAGCCAGATGGTTGTTTAAACATTTTAAAGTATGTTCAGGATCCTCACACACTCCTGAAGAAAAAAAATCTTGCTAACTTTTGTTTTGATTCCAAATCCAGGGTGCATCTGGTACTGTATCTTAAATGCTAATTTTAGTTAATGCCTTGACATTCGTTAAACCAAACTAGAAATTTTTTCCCTCCATACAAGTGTTATAAGCAATTCTTGTCTACCTATAAAATATTAGAAAGATTAGAAAAGATGAAAGTTATATTATTCAGTTGGAATAGAACAAGTTTATTATGGTTTGAATAATTTTCAGAAACCCAAAACTTAAATAAATAAATAAATAAATAAATAAATGAAAATTACCTGGTAGTCTTTAATGAGTTCCTCCCCAGACTCTCCAAGGAACTCCATCAAACAGCGGATGATATCTCTTCTGCCTTCAACATTTTGCTGTTTGACAGAAATGAAGTTATTGCAAAAACCAATATGTAATAATCTAATATAATGTTTTAACTTCCATGTGGATGTACAGACGAAATGTCACCAGTTATCTATTTGTAAATCATACATCCCAAAACAATATAAGAATACGAATATAATTTTAAACGTTACCTGGCTGAATTTGTCCAGCATGGGTCTTATTTTTGTCCAGCATGGGTCTTATTTTTGTGCCCCCCCCCTTTGTTCGAAATATCTCCAGGAGTTTGGTAGTATAAGTGTCCAGCGTTGACAAAAAGGTTCGCTCCAGATTAATTGTTGTTATCCTTCTGAACTCCTCTTTGATCTGAAAAACATGATAAAAACATAACACACATTGCATTGTAAGGCCACCTCAGGAAAAATGTACATTATTTATTATAACAATTTCAGCAAGCAAGTCTTCAAACTCAAGCAAACTATAACTTAATAATAATCATTCAGCCTGCACATACAAAACAATCCCAGCACCAGATAAAGAAACAAAAACTGGACTTACCTGATTTTCACAGAAAAGAGCAGGCCATCGGTCCAAGAGGTCTTGCACTGCAGGGCATTTCTTCACAATTTCTATTCTTCGGGATGAAAAAGACTCCATTTTCTCAGCAATGATCCTCAGGTTGTTTTTCTTCTTTACTTCCACCAGCAAATCTACTCTCTCCTTCTCTAAAGTGTTCTCAGTCTCACCAAATGGCAGTGGTGGCAGGTAGTTCACTTCAGCTTTCTTTGGCCTTTTGATGGTTTTGGGTGAACACTCTTCATTAGACAGTCTTCTTTTTAGTGAGTTAACCTCCAGCTCTGAAATGGATAGTTGACGGCTTCTTAGTTTTGCCCTGTAATTGCCCATTTTATATTTGATCCTCTGCTGCCAACCATATAAGTCACTAAAAGACCCTGGCTCTTTGAGGCATGGGTACTTTTCTACCAAGGCTTCCACCACAGCTAAAACTTGTACACCAGTTGGGTATGCTGTGTAGCAAAATATTGCCTCTGCTAGCCTTTCGAGTATGCTGCTTGTCAGTTTTGGATTGTTCAACAATGTGCCATCCTTTTCATAGGCTTGGTTTCCTGCATCCAGCATAAGATCAACATCATATGAAAAGGAAGGTATTTGAAACTTGGCTGGCCATGGCTGAGACCGGTAAGGTGTTTCACTTTCATCAAGGGAGGACAGCAGGATTGTGTCTCGAGATCCAGATGAGTGGCAAAAGCTTGTATCAGAAGATTGCTCTGGTACTGGAGATTCAACATCTGACATTTCCACAGGGCTGACAGTTAGGACAAGAGGTTGAGTCATTACAAGCTTTAGTGTAGCCTTGTCTTGTACTTCGGCAGTGGAGCTCAAAGTAAAAAACTGGCCATCAAAATAAACGTCTTCATACAACAAAGAAAATGTTCCTGGAATATGGAATGTCTCTTGAATAACATCAATAAGGTCCTGAAGTGTAGTCGGGATACCCTCAGGTAGGACAAGTTTGCGAATATCATTATCTCCCAAAATAATCCGAAGTTTTGCTGGGGTACCCATCTCAACAAGAAAAATCTGCTTTGCAAATACAGAAATTAAAATACAGAGAGTAATGAATCAGTATGAAATAAATTTTATACATAAGTGAGAGTGACATTTGTCCTCATGTGATACCTAAAACGGTAGGCAAATATGGTGTTTCAAGGTTGCAAATTGCCTTCTTCCTAGAGTGTAAGGAGCCAAAGGATAAAAATCTGGAAGATGTCTTTGCTCAAGTAACTGCACATTGCATGCATTCTCTAACTCATAGCTCCTAAGGTGTTCATTGTACCAGGCATTTTGTAGTCTGACAAAAAAGAGCAATTTGTCACAAATTATTAACATCTGCAACACCTCTGCAAAGTCAGGCAATCCTGCAGTGGAACCGCAACACACCATCATTCCAGCTGCATAGCTGGTGCCTAGAAAGTAAGCATTATTAGCAATATGAACAGCTGTGACAGCTGGAAATTTGCACTTTACCAAGTCTTTTAGGTCATGCCTAAGTACATCTAAGGAGACGTGTTGTTTTTGTGACTGAGAGTGATGGTTTCACAGCATGTGACTGGTGGTATGCAATCATGAGCTGGTGCCTCTTTGCAAGGGACAGCAAGATGTTCCTGAAACAGCCTGTATGCCTGACAATTCTCTTGAAGAAGCTGTGTTTGGCCTCAAACCTCATTGTCCACAATGCAGCCACAGAGCCAAATTCCTGAATGAGTTGAGGATAATGTTCAAGGAAGTGGTGCTTAGGCAGAAGCTTTTCTTGAGGGAAAGCTTCAATGAATCTGTTTCGGTGCTCTGAAATCACACTGTCCAGATAACAGATACTTTCTTCTGTATGGATTGGAGACATGACAAGGTCCACAATGTCTTTCAGCGTCATCAGCATCTGCCATACAGGCTCATGTTTGGGTACTTTTAAACCTATTATCAGAGGCAGGAGACGTAATCAGCACCAATTTTCATGTGCATTGCTTCTCATTGATCTTCGTGTAGCAAAGTTAGCAGGGACAAGATGAGGGCAGTTTGTTTTATCGCTCCACTTATAGGGGAACTGACAAATGGCACTACTGAGTTCCATTAGAAAAAAATATTTCTTTTGATAAAGACCTCAAATGATAAAGCCAACTCCACTGTAACAATGCCCTCAAGAAAGTCATGTAAAACATCTGGAGGGTATCCAGATGTTACATGAAAAAGTTTTTCAGACAATGCACAATGTTTTTTCACACCATAGTAGTGAGCATGATCTGGACTAGACACAGCTGTCTGAACATGCAGTGTATGCTGTTCTTTAGTTCTCCGTGGGAAGAACCCACATCTTACTTCTTTAGACTGGAACTCAGACCTCTGCCCGAGACAAAACCGACAAATATACAATCCAGTGAAGCTTTCGACAAATCCTGCTACAGAATGGGCCCCTAAATTATCAGACACTACACTGACGACAGTGCCTCTGATGACTCCAAAACCTGGAACAAAAATGCCATCTTTCTCTAAGCTTCTAAGCTCTGTTAATAGTGGCTCTAAAACTCTCTGGAATCCAAACTGTTTAGTGTCCTCTGCCTTACACAGAACAGCTAGATAAATGGATGTCAATTCTGATCTTAACTGAACTGGAATGTTTCCCAACACCCAATACACAGCTGTTACTTTGTGCTTTTTGCGGGATGGAAAAAGAAACAGATACATGAAGAAACAATGGAAAATTGTTTCTTCATGTATTCTTGTCTCCTGTGTGAAGTAGCAAAAGGCCCATCTGTGCCCAAAGCTGTACTTATAGGATGTGACTCAGAAAGATGTTTCACCAACTCTGAGATAATAGCTGAATCCAGATAACAATTGTGGCTTTTCAAAGTGGACTCAACCACACTTTTTAAAACAGCACCAGATGCAACGCACGATATGAACTGAAGCTCTTCAACTATTTCATCAATACATTTGTTTGGCACATTGAAAATGCAAAAAGAGCTGGCCAAACTTCAGCTTAACGTCTTGAGATAACAGCTGTGTTTCTTCATCTAAAGGCTCTGGGTTGTCATGCACATCATCCTGACCAACAGGGGGCTCAGGGTATTTTTTTAAAATTTCAGTTTTAAAGTTTTCAGGGGAATGTGAAGTGTGCTTCCTGTGTCTGTGAGTAGCAAAAGTCGAATAAATGTTTGTACTGAAGTTACAGTTTTTGAAGACACATGCAACTACTTCAGACCTTCTTAGATATCCACCAAGATCCTCAAAATATTGTCTCTCTGAAGCAAAACAACTTGAATGGCAGAGTAAACAACTAAATGACAGAACTTCTCTTTGTGTCAACAACACATGTTGTCTGGACAAATGGGTCCGAAGGGCATTAAACGATTTGAATGAACAAGGGCAATCAGTGTGAAGACGGGATTGACTGGCTGTGGCCACAATGTCCATGTTTTAGTCTGTAGTGTTTTAACAATCCTAACCTTTTATCTGATTCAAAGCTACATATTTTACATTTCCATCTCATGTTGTGGTACCTGGAAAATAAATTCAATGTGTAAAAATTTCAAAATCTTATGTCATTGTGCAAGACATGTCTATGTCAAGTTAAACCTATAAAAAGGTACAAATTTGATCTTACCTTGGATAAGATGCTGAGACAAAATTCTCATCTAAAGATTCTCTAGCCACGGTTTGTCTTGAGGTGTGTCTCTGTTCAGAAACTGCACAAACTCCCGTGATGTCACTTATTGAGTGAAGTGGTTGCCAGGTTCACTCCCATTACCCAAGTAAAATTTACTTTCTTGTGTCACCTCCTTCAGTCAGTGCAGTAGTTTTGTTAATATTACTTGGTGTGAGTTGTCAAATTTACGTATCAAAATAAGCATACATAATTACAAACAATTACAAACAAACACTAAGTAACAGATTAAATAGAAGGTGACATTTTAAAACAGAAGCACTTAAATGATCATTTATTGTAGAATTTAAACGAATAATTTCAGTAGTAATTACAGGGCCAAGAAGTCATTTTTTTCAGTGTAGGGATTTTGATGCTTGGAGCATACATTTTTTCTTATAAATAGAAAATCAGCATTGATGTCATATGATTGAAGACAATTGTCAATGTCACGTTGGGGAGTGTCGGCATGACATGAGGCGAGGTCACGAAGCAAGCCATTTATTTACCAAATAATAAAACACAAACCGGCACGAGGGCCACAACACTAATCAAACTTCACACTTGACAAACACTCACAGCACAGGCAAACATAAACTGGCATGAGAACCACAAACAGAACAAAACTACTCAAGACTAACAAACCCACAAACAGCACGCCGACATAGGGAGGGTGGCGTGAGGGTGGACCAACAAGAAACACTGGGAAACATTGAGCTTAAATACTAACACACACAGAAGGGGCAGAACCAGTGAAACAAAGGGGAACCAATGGGACAGCGATCACAAAACAACCAATCAAGGACAACCAATGGGAAGGAGAGGGTGTGACTACAAAGAACTAACACACAGTGATCATCCAATCAGACACAATGGGAAGGTGGGACATAGACTGAGTGACAGAAGACAGTACACACAACATGGCCGAACAATACAGTCACAAAATGGCCGACACAGCACACACAACATGGCTGAACAATACAAACACAAAATGGACGACACAGAACACACAACATGGCGGACTAAAGTCTAAAGCCCGGGGGGGGTCATGACAGTCAAAACTTTATCTTTTGTGGTTCAGTAACAGATTTAGACTGTTGGACTGGCATGAACAGTTCTCTCTGCCTTTAAATATTGATCAACCAAAGTTTTGTCCACACCTGGCACTGACATGCACCTTTGCTGATCTAATCACAAGCACAGCCTTGAAGCATAAGTGCAAACGTTATTTTATTTTCACTTAAAAAGCTGGAAGTGTTCTTGCAAGTGTTCCCTCGGGGCTCATGTGCACACTAATCCACATCCACATCCATACAAACCTTTTTAAAGAACAAGTAACCATTGCTCCCCAAAAATCTTTTTTTTGCATTCTTTTTCCTCTTTCTCACCCTCATTAAAAGTGTGCTGCCTTACGCACCACATCAACTTCAATATGAACTTCCACATGCTAACTTCTGTGACATCAATGTTTTCTTCTGTACAGCAGTGTACTGCTTGTGATGTGTTGTCACTCTTTTGCATGTGCAGCGTTGAACCGTAACCAGTTCACACTAGCTTAAAGTTTTTTGCAACAGTAAAAGGCAATACACGAGTCAGTGTAATTCTTGGTGTTGGTCACAAGCCCAGATAAATAGGAAGGGTTGTGTCAGTGAGGGCATCCTGTGTAAAACTTTTGGCAATTCAAAATGCGAACAACAAGGTAACTGATAGAAGAAAAGGCAATGTATTTTGATTGTGGTGTATGGAAATGTGCTGTATAAAGCTAAAAATGTTGCTTTGCATTGCCTTTACAAACAGATAAGATGTATGGATTTATTTGCACTTACAGCTGGAAGTAATCTCACAAGTGTTTTCTCAAAGCTTGTGAAGAGACTAATTCTAATGTCAGGTGTGAACTGACACACTTAAAGATAGCCACTTGTGATAAGATCAGCCAAGATGCATCTTAATGTCAGGTATGAAAAGCCCCTTAGCTAACTAGCAGCTCTTGATATAAGTCTATGTTTACTATTACGATGAACATCTTCTCTTAAGATGACTACAAAGCACTCGTCCACACCACTCTGGGTAATGCTCAAAATGTAGATGCAAGTGCATGTAAATTTCCAGAAACCTTGCTTTTCTCATGGTAGATTGACACTGTTACACTGCAACACATGAATGGGTTTGTGATGTAGTTTGTAGTATTACATTTGACTAGAACTCCATAAGAAATCCCTCCCCATAAAGCTGGTTTTCAAGAAAAAAATTTCTTAGGATCATGCCGAAAATTGTTTGATGTATCCTAGCTCTTGTTGCTCCTCTCTATGTAACTGTTGAAAGTAACTTGATGTTGCTTCTCCAGCTTCTCCACGCTGCCTTGGTGTGCTAACCGGCAAACGTGACAAATTGTGAGGCCATGCTGAGGACAGAACAGGCTCATAATTATCAATTATTCAGATTATCTTCCTTCTCCATGCATACATAATGAGAGGCTTCACAGCTCATTGTGACCAAACTCATGATGCATCTTAGATAAAGGAAAGGTGTATGCAATTTACCAAATTTTAGGAACATTGTAGGCGCATGAAATGTGGTGGCACTCGAGACTGGTGTCGGACTCAAGACCAGTTTTTGAAGGCCTCGCGGGCCACATGCAGAACATTCAAACTTTGAACCGGAAAACAGAGTTAGATACTTCCGCTTCTTACTTTGGTATGCGTCTGATGAATGACAGTGGTTTCCCTGTTCGGTCTGAGGTAATAATATTAAACCAAAAAATACATTTAGAAAAAAGTTAATACACTTCTTAAGTTAATAATAGTATTAGTATCTGTGTTTTTATTTATTTATTTTCATCAAAATTATAATCATGTCGAGAATGTTGAACTATAGTAATCCTCTCTTCGTTTGATACTGGTGAAAAATGAGTGACAACACGTTCATCAAAAGTCAGAACAAACCCGATGAAACAAATGCTCAGTAATACCAGCCTCTGCCATTATGATTAGGGCTAACTTGATGAGGTATTTACTGTATCGCTACACTTATGTCAGCTCAAATGTACTTTTATGGTGAAAAAGAACTGTCTAGGATTAGTTAGGCGTGCTTGGTTGATTGTGACAAACTATATAATTGATGTAAATCAGAAAAAATCAACCCACATAAATCGTCTAACATTAACAGACATCCCAACCTCCAAAAACTCATTTCAGGGAGGTCGCCCCACCCGCCCCCACAACCTCCCCCGCTCCTCCCGGAACTTCCGGGAGACTTGGGATGTCTGCGTTAGCTGAGGTAACACAGCTAGCTGATAACCTCATAGTTGTCAATGTTAGAGGGAGCATATACTTTGTCCAGTCCACTGTCTGGTGTTGTTGACGACTTACAGATCTGGTGGACATCGGATGCAGCGATGCGGGGGAGCTCCTGCAGACATCTATTGAAAAATCCCATTTGTTGAAAGTATTTGTGTAAGAATAGGTTTCACACTATCGGGAAAGTTACTATTCCGAATAGTGGCATTACGCCGGAAGAGAAGTCACCTTAACAAACATGGAACTAATGTTGCGCATATGCCCCATAGTCTCAGAATCGGCCGGACAAAACTCGGTCTTGTCATTGAGTCGGACAAAGAGGACTCGGGATTTTATTTCGGGACCAGCCGAGACCACAACTCTCAGAATATTACTATTAATGAGTTGTTTACTCTCGGATTGGATAACTGCATATGAACACAGGTGAAGTTGTGGTTGTGAGGGAAAGATGACGAGATGTCAGGCAAATACTATCCCCTCATCTTTGGGGTAGGAGTTTGGTCTTGAAGGGTGTTCTGCCGCTGTGGTTTGCTGAGTTTAGCATATGATGTTATGATGAACTGTTTCCAGTGAAGCGATTTCCTTATTATGGATATGTAAGAGATAAATATTGAATAAACATGTTTAATGTTGCTTGCTTTGTTTGCTTTGTTGTTTGCTTTGTTCAGCTCTTTTTGAGGGGGGCTTAGGCTTTACATGTTCCACTTAATTGTTATGTGGTATGTGGTAAACCATGCAATTGGTCCGGTCTTGGCTCGGTCTCTACACACCTTGGTCTCGGTTTAGGTGGTCTTGACTACAACTCCAGGCACATGCTAATGTAAGCCCCACTTAGCGACAATTTGACTTACTGAAGAAGGACCTGAAATGGCAGTAGATCATCATGTGGAGGAAGGAACAGCATCTACAGAAATCTGGGAGCTTCAAACTTCAGCTTACTAGTGAAGTACTCATTTTGTCAGATTTGTTCATGATCCTGCTTTGTCTAATTATTCAAGATCTTTTGAAGAGTGAAAATCCAAAACGTAAATATCCTAGAGTTACAGCTGACAAGTTTGCCTCATAGATATTCAGTCATTTCAAATCCAAAGACAAAACTTTTAAAAAGTGTGTCGCTCCCCAAATTCTTTAGGGTCAAGCGGGGTGTTATTCATCCAAACCTGCACATAGTGTGGATGTACCTGACATAGCCAGATGTGTGTGCATGTGTGTGTGTGTGCCTGCTTACTTCATGTGCATACACTCTGACTAGTGACACTTACTCCCACTCTCACCCCCCCTTTCTTTCTTTCGTTCACTCTCCTCCTCTTCCTACCAACTGTCACTCCATCATGAAGCAGTCTGTTATTTACCATGCTGACAGTCACAGGTTTTTCTGTTGTCTGGATAAACAAGCTACAATCTAGCCAGCTTAAATGTGTGAGGCAGTTTTACTGTTCGGCTCCTGTAACCATGATAGAATTATAGCTGCATAATTATAGCTGCAATATGTAAAAAATGTAACGTAGGTTTCTGTTCCTCATAGTATTAATGCATCATGACTAAATCATGTTAAATGTATTTAAATAAATCTTAACTATGTACAAAAGATGTATTTTACAAAATGATTTAAACATTTTGTGTGTTTGTCAGAGCCTCCTAATATTTTTACCTAACATCCATTTTAATGT